>JARHVA010000112.1:6152500-6275000 GCA_037957365.1 Torreya grandis | reverse complement strand
TCTTCAAATGATCAAGAAACTACCATTCCTAATTTTAGTGAGACTATAATCCCACAAGGAGCTACCGCACCTATCTAGTTGAACTACAACAACAACTAAAATTTTAGAAAGTTTTCACCTTGCAAAGAGGTTGCAACCACCATAGATGATGAGCAGCCACAACAACACCTATGAATACATCCAACTTTGCACTAATGTCTTCAACACTTGATGATGGACCTTTAATTATCACTCTACACCTTCACTCATACTCAAACATCAAGAGCACTATTTTACCAAAAAAATTATGACCAACATGTCATACAACTAGTCCTCAAACTAATATTCTCATCAACTCATCCATGAGACACTCTACCCCTCCTTCACTCCCTAATTCACACACACAAGCCTCTCTCAAATCTCTCCCAAGTCTCATACTCAAGTCATCCACAAGCCTAGAAACCATCTCATTTGGTTCCATAATTTATAGATAACTCATGAATTAATAAGATCATAATATTTCCTTGTCAGCCACAAAACATGCCTTAACCCTTATGGCATCTCACATAGGTCACACTTAAGCACAATCCACTTTCAAATAGGCTTAAGTCACTTTTAGGTTCTATGGAAACCCATTCAGTGCTTTGACACTTATTCAAGAAAACTTAAACATAGGAAAATTTTAAAAATACATGGACCCATTCCACATGATCTATAAGTCCTCATTAAATTCCAACATCCATCACAATACCCTTATGCTTAAACACAAATCACTCAAACAACATTAAGTCCATATAGTCATCATGAATGAATAGTCACCTTCTAGACCTTTATTCATACTAAATATGATTAATCAAATCTTTATAATGTACACAAGGCATCCTTATAGAGTCTACAACATGTTTCACTAGCTAATTCATCAATAGATATTGAAAAAACATCAAAATGAGCTCAATTACCCTTTTCAAGTTACTTGTAGAAAATGCATGAACACATAATTAAATTTATAGCTCAATATCTTTGTTTCTATATACTTTCATATCTTTAAATTAGATTCATTAGATACACCATGGAGTCCTCTTCATAATTTCTTTTTACAGCATTAGTAAATTCTATCTAGATCTAAAGATATGGTCCAAACACTACAGATTGGTTTTACCCTTTGTAAAATTCAAATATTTAAATGAAAACAGTCATAGTTAAAAATCGAACAACATGCTTACATATTGTGTCCTCACTACTTTATATTAATATTTTACTGTCAATCTCATTTGATCTTTAATGCACATAGTGCCAATACCCAAATATTAAACTTTGACCACTCTACTATCATCTTGTGTCCTCACTCAGCTTGGCCAATCACACTTCGTTGATCTTATTGTAAGGAGCTCAAACTTTAATGATGTTAAACATTAAACATGTTGACCCCTTTGACTTACTACACACCATAGATATTCAACTATATGATCATGTACTCACCATTTATCTTTATACTTTACCTTTGACTAGTCATTAAACATCATGTACTTCTTGCCATATTATTGCTTCATGACATCTTGGAGCAAACGTGCTCTATCGATCTTCTGTAAGATGCTCAATATTTATCTTTGCTAAGCAACTATAATATTAACCCATTTGAATTTATGCACACTATTAGATCTAGAAGTATGAACTCCCATGAACCTTTGGGTCTCTACTAGGTCCAGATCATTAACATCATGCAAATTGACTAGGTATGGGGACCCTTGTAATCTATCTGAGAATCCATCTTTGAGCCTTAAAAAAAAATTCTACACTTCGACGCATGATCTCAAATTCGGACCATATGATCTCCCCACATAGGAGAATCCATCCATATAAAAATCTGATCTTGGTAACCATGCACCTGTGAGATATGCCACCATCAACATGCTCACTTAGAATTTTCTTCCACAGAGCCAACTATGCCTAGAACTACCTAGAAGGCCAAATTTTCTCATGCATATCTTTTGACGTGCTTCATCTCATGATCTCAAATTTAGCACAAATAAACTAGGCTCAAAACTAAACAAACCCATATGATTACCTTCTAAAATATTGACACATGCAAGATATGTCACCATCAAAATGCCTACTCGGTTCTTTCTTACCTCATGCAAATTTGGCTATGTATGGGAAAACACTATTAAAAGGCTTGGGAGCCCAACTTTATACATGCATATCTTTTGACGTGCTTTAATGTATGATATGAAAATTAGCACATAAAAACTAGGCACAAAAATGAATAAACCCATATGATCACTTTATCCTAACACCTTCACTTGTGTGAATGATAACTTCATCAACATGCATACTTGGATCTACTTGATCCCTTTTGTAAATTTGACTATGGGAACATAGTGACTTTTACCTGAGTAGCCAAGTTTGCATCCTCATATCTTCGAATGTGCTTCATTACATGACTTGATATTTGGTGCATAGAAACTAGGGACTAATGTGATCATAACCATATGACCAATTCCCCTTGAATCATTCCCAAGTGGTAATGGTGACATCATCAAATTACCTACTCAGATTTTTTGTCATTAGAGCCAAAATGTCTAGATGATAACAATGGTCAACCAGATGATATCCACACATGCATAGAAGAACTCAAAGCTTAGAAAATATATTAAGGACCTTTTTTAGATGCTAAACATTTCATACTCATCTTTGAACAGCTATAACCATACCAAAATAGAAGATCAACCAATCATACTTGAAGCACACTAGAACAAGTACATTTCACACTTTGTCATTATCACTTAGACTATCAAATCTCTTCATCCACTCACCAAGGTACATTCATGATATCACATGACATCATTTAAAATAATCCAACAATCTAGTCCTTTCTCATTGATGTCAACAACCATCATATATAATAATATATAGCTCACTTTCTCTCTCTTTTCAAACAATCTGACAACAGAAACTCTTTCCCCCTTTGACATAATGAAAAAGTGGGCACCAACTAATCTTGAGGAGATGAAAATACCATAAATAGGAGAAGAATATCTTATAAAGATGATACAATCTCCCCATTACATTGATCCTACCTCTTCTTTCCTTGACAAACTTCCTCTTGTCCATGTTAACTCTCTCTTCTACCAAGCACTGAAACTAATGAATAAAAAACACAAAAAACCACAAAAATATGATGAAACATATCAAGAAACATTTGAGAGGGACTCCCCCTAATAACTCTAAGAAATTTCACATTCTAAGCATCTTCAAATCTCCATACACCATTAGGAACCACCATACATGCTTACTAGCCTTCTATCTCAAGCTACCATAAGAAAAACCAACAGAACTTCATGCCACTCATCAAAAATAAAACATGCACTAAACCAACATGAGAACTCACCTTGAAACAAAAATACCTTGATATTATGGAAAAATAGAGAAAAAATCACTCTTCTTCAAAATAGGCCTATCTAGCCTCCTTGTAACCCTACCTATAATTTGCTAAGCCCATAATTTTCAATAGACACATCTTCAAGACTTGAAACTTCATATTTTGAGAAATTTTATATTCTTTCTCATGCACACCAATTTACATCACCAAGTTCATCATCTGCAATATAATTCCTTCACAAACCTACTAGCTAATTAGTCCTCAATATTAACAAAAATTTGAATAACCTGAGAAGCTTAATTTGACAACCCATTTGGCCCATTCAACCTATTAAGAAGCCTCAGACCTCAATTCACAAGACAAAAAAAATTTCTAGCATAGCTTAAAGCCCTAGAATCTCAAAACAAATAGGGTCAACTAACCTCCTTATGGTCAACACACATATCTAAAACTTCTATCACACCTAAAGACACCCATCACACACTTCTAGACCAAAAATTGAGCCTTCACACCTTTGGGAGACTTGAATTCCTATAACCCATTTTAGGCCTACTTTCCCTTAAGCCAAAAAATGAGAAAACCAAGAGCACTAAAAAATATTCAATTGGCACAAAACATACCTTTAGACCACAGAATCACCTAGATCACATCACAAAATAATGCACAGATCTTTTTGAGCACTAAACATGTCTTGACATTGCATCAATTTCATTATGCCATCTGGAAACACCCATTTTGATCCTATACTACAACTCCTTCACAAATCCTTGGGGAAAGCTCATGAACTTGTTGCTCCCCCTTAACCAAAGACCTTCTTTGATTGGCATTATAATCTTGAGCACACAAACTTGCTTTTCCACATGAAAAGATGTCTCCTAAGAAGCATAGGCAGAGACACCCTACTTCACAATGTCCTAGAAGAATGTGAAATCAAAATTTATAAAAAAATCCTCATATTCCTTCTCCTCCTTGGTCATCTGATACTTGTAGTTCTTCTTCTTTTTAGGCTTATGAGAAGCAACATGCTCAACCACTACAACATTTTCCTTTTCATCTAGAATTGGATTGACAATACATGAAGATAAAAAAGATTCATGGCATATCTTTCACCTATAGAATCTTCTTTGCATCTTAGAACCTCATCAATAGGCACAAATAATTGATGTTCTTTACATGAGACAACTCAACAATAGTAAAATGTTCACTTAGACCCATACATAGCACAGGACTAGCTTCAACCAGTACCTTGGTCTTCTCTTTGAGCTTGGTCTCTTCACTCTCAACATGAGTAGACAATGATACATCTTGGAACTCTTCATCTTCTAAATCATTCTCCACCATAGCAAACATATTACTTGGACCTGTAGTCTCATCATGACTCACACTTATCACCTTTGGCTTCCATTGTTAACCTACTTTCTTCCTTGCACTCTAGGAGCCTGATTAAACTCATTTTGACTTGATGGCTTTTGTTTGTAGAATCAATTAATTTGACCTCTCTGTTCACAATTGTAGCACACCATACTCCTTGATAGAAACATAGTTTGGCTTACATTATTTGGAAAGAAAATTTTAATATGTCCTTTGTCATGACAAATAAAATAACCTCCCCTTTTTAAAAATGAATCACCTTGTCTAATCTTATGTGTAAAATGGTTTGCAAAGTGTCCCACATCAATATATTTGAAGTACTTAATTATTTTCACACCTTTTCACTGATGATCCCTATCATAGTCCCATGAAAATTCATTTTTAATAGATCTCTTGCACTCTCTAGCCCTATGACCAAATTGATTACATATATAATAGTAACTATTGAATCTTGCATACTCATGGCATTTAGCTGTCTGATTTGATTTGTCTTTACTCTTATAGCACTTTCATTCCTCATTTGATGATTTATCCTCAAATTTTGATTACCCTATTTTACATTAGTCTTCATCTTGTCTTGAGTTACATTATTTTGTTCTTCTTCATATCCAAGATAAGTTCTATCACTAGCATTCTTTTAACAACTCAGAACGTTGTCTAGATCATACGAGCTCTTTTAAAATCTCATAAATGTCTTCACCTTACTATATGTCTTTTCTAACTTAGATTTCAAATACTCATTTTCAGAAACATACCTTGAACATTCATCTTCTTTAACTTTTACGCTTGTAGATAGAATTTTCAATAGATAACTAAGATCCTTGATCATATCTTCATTATCCTTGGTGTCTTCATCAATTATTACTTCATACACATTGAAGTACTCCTCATAGTCTTTAAGTTTATATTTCATCTTCTTATTGATCTTCTTCTCAATCTTTAGTTCTTCAAGAACATTCATCAATACAGTCTCACAGTCCACCTCATCTTTAATATCATCTGAATCACTCCAAGTAGACACCTTCTAATGTGATCAAATTCCTTCCTCAACCATGAATAGAGCTTCATCTTTAGCAGGATCATCATCTTCATGATCATATTTTGTGTCACTATCTTCACTCTCATTTGATGAGCTGTAATCTTCTTTAGTGTAGAGACTCTTCTTATTTTTTAAGGACTTCTTTTTGTTGTTAAACTTTCTAAATCCTTTCTTCTTGTATGTCTTCTTGTTATAATCTTGGCCTTCAACATACTCTCCATCATATTTCTTCTAATGTTTATGATGGAACTTAATAACAAAATGTCCTATCTTTTCACAATTGAAACATTTGAAGGGTAGTTTATCTTTATACTTTCCTGAGGTTGTGTTCCATTTCCTAGTAATCAAAGCAATTAGTTCATCCTCATAAATGTTAGATATGTCATCCTCTTTGGATTTAATATCTTGGAAATTATTCTTAGGCTTCATCTTTGTCTTGAATGTAGCTTATTTCTTTAGAGGTATATCATCATTTACTCTCATCGCATATGTAGTAAGGCTGTCATGCAATTGATCCATCTTCAACTAAGTAAGATCATGAATTTATTCTATAGCAAATACTTTTGGATCAAACTTGAGAGAAAGATACCTTAATACCTTTTGGACTATGTTAGCCTCTTCAAGGTGCTCTCCAAGCCCTCTGATGATGTTCACAATCTCATCAACTCTCTACAAAAAAGATGCCGCAAAATATTCTTCCTTCATTTTGAGAATTTCAAATTGTCTTATGTGAGTCTACAATTTATCAAGCTTAACCTTTGAAATTCATTTAAAAATGATCTACATTTTGTCTCATATCCCTTTAGCAAATTCACAATGGATAACCTTGATGTATTTAGTCTCTGAAAGACCACAAGTGATAACATTCATTGTTTTGGAATTGTTCTAAAAAAATTTCTTTTCTATAGCACTAGATGAAGGAGTAATAGGAACAACATAACCATCTAGAATAGATTGCCATACATGAAACCCTAGGGACATAATGTATGTCATCATCCTTACACTCCAAAAATAATAATTGGATCCATTGAACATTGGTGCTTGATTATTAGATAAACCTCCTTGATGACTACCCATATTGTACCTTGGATCATCTTTAAGTTGTTAAGCCTTTACCAAAGGAATCTCTTTAATACCAATTCTTGGAGGTAAAATCATTGAGAGGTAGGGTGAATCAGTGAGTCAAAATAATCTAACTTCAATTATGATCTTTACAAACACTTAATCAATTACCATAAGAATTCATAAAGCATACACATCATTCATAGAAATGAGCAAGAGAAACAATGCAAGGTTAATCACATAACACATGACATACGTGTGAAGCCCTCTTGGGAAATAAAACCCAATAAAATATACAATTATACTACTATTATATAGTAACAAGAACCAATTTAGACCATCTTCAAATGATCAAGGAACTACCATTCTTGATTTTAGTGAGACTGCAATCCCACAAGGAGCTACCACACCTATCTAGTTGAGCTACAACAACTAGAATTTCAACATGTTTTCACCTTGCAAGTAGGATATAACCACCTTAGATGATGAGATGTCATAACAACACCTATGAACACATCCATCTTTGCACTGATGTCTTCAACACCTGATGATGGACCTCTGATTATCACTCTACACCTTTGCTCATACTCAAATAGTAAGAGCACTACTCTACCAATAGAATTATGACCAATAGGTCATACAAATAATCCTCAAATTTATCTTCTTATCAACTCATCCAAATGGCACTCTAACCATCCTTCATTCCCCAATTCACACACACAAGCCTCTCTCAAATCTCTCAAAAGTCTCACACTCAAGTCATCTACAAGCCTAGAAACCATCTCATTTGGTTCCACAATTTATAGATCAACCATGAATTAACAGGATCATAATATTTCTTTTTTAGCCATAAAACAAGCATTCACCTTAAAGCACCTCACGTGGGTCACACTTAAGCATAATCCACTTTTAAATAGGCCTAAGTCACTTATAGGTCCTATGGAGACCCATTTAGCTCTTTGACACTTCTCTGAGAAAAATAAAACATAGGAACACTTTACAAATGCACGGACCCATTCCACATGATCTATAGGTCCTCATTAAGTGCTGAAATCCATCATAGTACCCTTCTATTTAAGCATAAATTTCTCAAAAAACATTCTATGTATACAGTCACCATGAATGAATATATAGTCACCTTCTAAACCTTTGATCATACTGCATATGATTGGTTAAAACAATCATAATTCACATAGAGAATCCTTATGGAGTCTACAACATGATCTAATAGCCAATTAATCAAGACATATCAAAACTTCATCAAAATGAACTCAATTACCCTTTTTGGGTTACTTGTAAAACATGCACAAACATAGTCAAATTTGGAGCTCAATATCTTTATATGTATACAATTTCAGATCTTAAAAAAATGTTTATTAGATGAATCATGAGGTCCTATTCATCTTTAATTTTTAGAGCATGAGAAAATTCTACTAGATCTAAAGACATGGTCTAAAAACCATAGACTAGTTTTTCCCTCTATAAAATACAAATATTTAGATGAAAACAGTCATAGTTAAACATCAAACACCATGCTTGCATATCATGTCCTCATTACTTTAGATTGATCTTGAACCATCAATCTCATTTGATCTTTAATGTATATAGTGCCAATTCTCAAATGTTAAACCTTGACCACTTTGTTATCATCTCGTGTCCTTACTCAACTTGGCCAATCACACTCTATCGATCTTATTATAAGGAGCTCAAATTTTAATGATGTTAAACATCAAATAAGTTGACCAATTTGACCTATTACACACCATAAATCTTTAGTTATATGATCACACACTCACCATTGATATCTATCCTTTACCTTGGCCTAGTTGTTAAACATTGTGCACTTCCTGACATCTTGTTGCTTCCTAAAATCTTGGATCAAATGTGCTCCATCAATATTTTGTAAGATGCTTGATCTTTATCTTTTCTAAACAACTATCTTATTGACCCATTTAACTCTACACACACTATTGGATCTGAAAGTATGAACTCCCATAAACCTTTGGATATCCACTAGGTCCAGATCATTAACATCAATCAAATTGACTATGGAGACCCTTACAATCTATCTTAGAATCCATCTTTGATCCTTAATAACTTTTTTTGAACTTTGATGCATTATCTCAAATTTGGACCATATGATCTCCACACATAGGAGAATCCATCCATATAACAATCTTCTCTTAAAACCCATGTATGTGTGAGATATGTTATCATCAACATGATCACTCATAATTTTCTTCTATATAACCAAATTTTCCTACAACTGCTTGGAAGGCTAACTTTTCTCATGCATATCTTTTGACGTGCTTCATTACATGATCTAAAATTTAGTACAAATAAATTAGGCTTAAAACTAAACAAACCCATATGATCACCTTCTCTTGAAATGTCCATATGTTCGATATATACCACCATAAAAATTCCTACTTGGATATTTTTGCATCATGAAAATTTGGTAAAGTATGGGAAAACACTATCAAAATATATGGGATCCCACCTTTGCACATGTACATCTTTTGACATGCTTCAGTGCATGAACCAATAATTAGTCCATAGAAACTAGGCATAAAAATGAACAAACCCATATGATCATTTTGTCCTAACACCTTTATTTATGTGAATGTTAATGTCATCAACATGCTTAAGCAACTCTAATTTAGACCTTTTTCAAATTTGGCTAAGTATGGGAACATAGTGACTTTTACCAAAGTAGCCAACTTTGTATCATCATATCTTCAATTATGATTCATCACATAAAAACTAGGGACTAATCTTATCACAACCATATGACCAATTACCCTTGACTCATTCCCATGTGGCAATGGTGACATCATCAAACTACCTACTTAGATTTTTTACCACTAGATCCAAAATGTCTTGATGACAACAATGATCAACTAGATGAAATCCACTCATGAACACAAGCACTCAAAGATTAGAAAACATATTACAGAACTTTTACACATTCTCAATATTCCATACTCATACCTAAACATCTCTAACCATGCCAAAATAGAAGATTAACCAATCATACTTCAAGCATACTAGGACAAGCACATTGCACACTTTTTCATTGTCACTTGGACTATCAAGGCTCTTCATCCACTCACCAAGCTACCTTCATGATATCACCATGACATCATTGACAATATTCAAACACACTTTTGCTAATGCCATTCTATTTGGTACATCTATCAAGGCCCCTTTCTATGCATATTACTACATTTTATAAAGGACAATATTTTTTCTTGTCTTTAATTTCAGCATCTTAATAGTCTGTTTTACTCCTTATATCAAGTCATGTCTAGCAACCCAAACATTTGTTTAGTGTTCAAGTAGTGGATTCATCCTACATGTTCATATTTAATCATCCACTCCACCCTTTTAACACTATGGGGGTGGGCATGTGGGCGGGGTGAGGGAGGGGTGGCTATTATTATACTCTTTAAGATTTGTGCAACTCTTTATTGGTTAATGACATTTAAATGTGACATAACCTATGATCAAACTAAAATCAAGGCATAGATAACATGAAAAAATATGAGCAAGATGAAGTAGAGAACTAAACAATAGAAACTCAATATTTCTTAATAATCACATGATATATGACATTAGCTAACATGATGTGTTACATCAAATAACATGATGAATAATACATAGAGGAAGAGGGTATAAATATATTAAACAATAGCATGCTTCCATTTCCTTATTGGCCACATAATAGGAATATATGAGTGGCTTATACAGAGGTGCCATCTTATTGGATAACATAAAGGATAATATCTATCATATTCTAAGCTTAGGATATTTTTCATTATGGTGTAATTATCTAACTTTATAATATTAAACTATCTTAAGTTAACAGAAAAAAGGTAAATAATATATTACATCAACAACCACCATTAGTACAACTTGGGAAGGCTATATAAAAAAGATGCTTAAAATCATCTTAAATATGTAATAACAATTACCCTTAATGAGGTGCCCATGAAAAATAAGTGTAAATCAATCAAAATGTGTTGAAAGTTTCTAAGATATGTCATAAAGATACCTAAGAAATAAGTACCCAAGAAAAACATACTACAACAATATAATGAAAGATGATGGTTGTCCCATCACTAAATAATACACTAAATTAGTTGCTAAGATGTGCATCCAATGATACTCAAGATACCTTCAAGTTACATATAAATAAATAATAATCACAACAACCCCTCCCCCTCCCACCACATAATGCTAAATGGGTGGAGTTGATGAATAAATTTGTATGAGTGGTCTAAATCATATACTCAAGCATTGAATAATAGATGTTGTGAATACTATATTAAGTTTCCACATGGGGTAACTAAAAAAAAACTATCAATGGTTTGAAATAAATAACTAAAATGAATCTAATAAAAAGACAACTCAAATATATCAAGGATGGTGGAAAATATCAAAATCACAAGGATATCAGTATCAGTGATAATAAATCCTATGCATGGAACCCAAAACAAAGAATCTTCATATTAAATGAAAGGCATGGCTAAAAAAACCTTAATTGTGAAAAAAGAGGATCCAAAAAATTTATTAGATCATCATTGATTTATGAAAATGGGGAAATTCTAAAGAACACAATGTGTTTTCTCTTCAAATAATTATAATGAACAAAAAAGAAGTTGATTGCATTCAATAAATCATATGAAGCATCATAAGCAATTATGAAAACATGTGTAACACATAAAAAGGCATAAAATATGCAAAATTATCACATATGCTCTATAAATTATAATGGGTTATAATTATAAATAGGAAAGATAAGCATTTTCATCCCTTTTCCTATTTTCTACATAATAGGCAAATGTCGTTCACCTATGTAGAGGTTGAAAAATATTGGGCGGCAGTAAATACACATATTCCTCTTATTCTAAGCATAGATAAAGTGGAATACTAGATATAGATTATATAAATAACCTAAGCTAGATCAATAAATGTGTACATGAAATATTACACTAGCACCCCTTCTAGGTGCAACTTAGTGAGGTTTAAATTAAAACTAGGAGACTTATAATCCTCATAAATGAAATATCACACCAACACCCCCTTTAGGTGCACCAACACATCATCGAAACCAAATGTAGACTATGATGAAGGAATGTAACTCTCAATATATATAATGTCAATGAAAAGGACCTATACTTAAGTGTTGAAGGGGGTCCACTTGCATTATACAAAATTTCTACCTTTGGAAACATGAAGGATATAATTAGTGTACTCTAAGTCTACCCACTCCATGAAGGAAAATAAAGGTAGGAAAATAAATATCTTTAAAACTAGTGTAATGTTAAAGTGTGGTAGAGCTCTAGCAATATTGTGCATGAGAACCAAAAAAGATACCACTAAAGAATACCTATCATAAGTAAGATGTGTACCATTTGCCAAAAACATATTCATAAGTGAAGAAAATAGATGAATAGTCCTCAAATGTGAATAACATAGATCCATAAAATATATTAGATCATCATTGATATCTAAAAATGGGAATTGATAAAGAAAAATATTCATTGACAACTAGATTCTTTCAACTCTCTCTAAATCAATATTGATTTTCTCTTTAGAGATGATGTGCCTGATAAGTTTCCCTTCAGACATCGCAAAAATAGAATTTTTAGGGTTAAGAGAAATACCATGCAATCTACATTTTTAAAACACTTTTTTAAGGTGTTCATTTTCATCTTATATCTTTTTCAAAAATATTGTTATATCATCTAAATATACCATAGTAATCTTGTTTTTCATATATTTAAATACAAGATTCATGGCTCTCTAGAATGTAGCCCCTGCATTAATCAAGACAAACGACATTCATTGATATGAAAAAGTGCCCCATGGAGTTTGAAATTTGTTTTATGTGATCATCCTTATTAACCTCAATCAGATTGTAACTTGAAAAGCCATCCAACATTGAGAGCATTTATGAACATGTAACTACTTGATGAACTTGATCCATGATGGGTAACGGATAGTTATCTTTGAGAGAACTTTGATTCATATTTTTAAAGTCTACACAAATCTTGCTTTTCCATTCTTTTTATGAACTAGAATAATATTAGAAATCCAAATTGAAGAAGACTCTCTATAAGATGAATCACTACCTTTAAAATATAAATTTCTTAAAATATCAATTTTCTTAATAAAATGAATGATTTGGTAATTATCATTGAATAGTTGCTAGTTTTTTTAATTGATTGCCATATTGGGTCAATATATAAGTTTAATTGTGTATTTGTCTTTACCAAATTTTGAGTGAGGAATCAACAATGAATATAAATTAAGTGTGTATATTTTGGAATTATTATCTCTTATAATAGCTTGAATAGAGAATGCTTAAAGATATTCTATATTGTACCAAAATTTACTCCTGTAGTGTCTCAAATAGTCATTTTTAACTTGATGTTGACCTTTAATCTATTTTACAACCAATTATGCATCACCCAACACGTATATGTGTTAAATTCCCATTTCTTCTATAACCTATAATCCAAGTAAGAGTGATTCATACTCTCTAGTATTTTTAGTACACTAAAACTATAATTTGTAAGAAAAAAGAAAGATTTCCTTGTTTAGAGGCATCAAAACAATTCCCACACTAGATCATGTTGAAGAATAACTACCATCAAATTCCATCATCCAGACCTCATTAGGATTAGTTTCCATGATTTCTAGCAAATACAAATATTTTTATGACATCAATAATTAATTAACTATACCTACATCTTCATGCAATATATCTACCCTGAGATCATCAATCTTTTACATAGTTTATTTTGTTTTCAATTATGGTTCAAGGTGTTGTTTCATTCCTTTGACTAGAATCATTTCATGTGACAAATCTAACATAATTTCACCACCAAGTTAATTATAGACGTTTCCTCCTAAGAGAATGCCATAGGCTGTTGGGATATTATCTACTAGGATGTTGATCTTGATCCTCTTTTGAGGAAAAGATTCAAGAGTAAAATGGATGTCTATCATTTGACCAACAAACAAAACTTATTTTACTTCCATTGAATAATAATGACCAAGTTTTTTTTTACAAGTTAAGCCAAGAGCATGAACAAACTTGGAAGACATTACATTATTAGACTCTTGTGTTAATTATGTAATTATTAACTTTACATCCCTTAAGAAGTATATAAATGTAAAAAAGATCAACTTTATTAGATTTAGAATTTACTACGACCATGGAATTTATTAGATTTCAAGGTGGGGTGGATAATATTCCTTTATTATTAACGTTATTTAGAGCAATATTTTTGCCTTTAATAAATTTTACTAGCCTATATAGTTGATCTAGATGTGATCTCAATTATTCACCTTGTAACATCTAAATTTTAGTCTTATTGACATGTTAAATTATATCAAAAGCAAGTAAACTAATAAAAGAACATTATAAAGGTTGAGATACATTTGCATCTCTATTAACAGGAGTAATATTCTTTGGATAACCACCAATAATATTTAGGGAAGACTGACTTGATCTAGTTAGAACTCATTTTCCTTTCATCTGAACAAGAGGTGATGTTAGTCATGAAATAATAACTTTCATTGATTTTTCTTGGCTTTCATTTTATTGCTTTTTATAATTTTTATATCTTGTGAAAAACATAAGTGATTGGTTATTCATGTATCCAACATTGTCTTCATTATCATCTTAATCTAAACTATATTCATGGAATTCATTTGCAAAGTCTCCAAAAAGTTCTTCAATTTCACATTCTTGAGGATCTGGATCTTCTAATTCATTTTCTTCTTCAATATCCAAATATTAATTTTGTTTCCAAAATAACATTCACAAGTGGATTTACATGTTATTTAGGATCATCTTCTAGTGCAAGATTTTCCTTAGGAGCTTACAATCAAGGACAATCCCTTTGAAAAGACACATAGTTTCTTATTAGGATGTATTGATAAGGAGATTTACAAAAGTTTTTCTGTTGAAAATTGACCTGAGTTCTGAATTTTACCTTTAGATGATTCCTTCTTTAGTTTTCCTTACACTATCATGACATCTTCAACATCAATAGGTAATTTTTAAGTTACATTTAAATCAGCTATGTTGGTTCTTCTCAATTAGTAATTTACTTGTGGAAATTGAAAATTGATAAAGAACCACTTCTAATTCTCAATGTCAGTTTAGCAATCACTTGTATCTACTTGGTCAACTATCATGAAAGATGTAAGGTCCCTTTATGGGATGAAACCAAACAAAAAATGTATGCCATAAATCCCAACATAGACCCATAAATTATTAGAAAAAATTAGAATTCCATAAAACTAAAATTATTGCAATATTTTCCCATAAATTGCAAATCGCCCAAACGCCTAGGTGACTAGGGTTTGGGGTTGATTTATGCCTCAAAACTACTCCAAAATTATGAAATTAAATTTTTAGATGGATAAAAATATTCCAAACATGATTCCATAATCATATTTTCAAAATATTATTTTCTGATTTTATATGACAAAATACACCCAAAACTTATAAATTTCACAACTTACAAAATACTCAAAATTTATGAACAAATGATAGTTTAAATTGAAGATAAAAATGTGATATTTCAAATGAAACAATAACTAGAATTTTCTCTTGGTGGAAATCACCCAAATCTGAAACTGTATAGTCAAACCATAGAAAAATAAAAATATGAAAATGAACAAAAAATTTTCCCTTGGATCTTCTTCAAAGATCCTCTTCAAATCAGCAAACAACAAATCAACTCAACACACTTTCAATTCCATAATTCAAATTGCCTCTTCAAGATCTCCTTGGAAATCCAAGTGCCTTGATTCAAGATTGGAACTCCAATAACCTGAAAATAAGATTGATTGATAAAAATATGTCTTCCCAATATTTTAAATCTACTTTTTTAACTCCTCCAAGGTGGGTGAACCACTTGTGGGGGTTATTTGGTAAATACGGACCTCTTTTAGCCACTTGGGTCTTCTCCTTTAAGCTCAAAGTCATTAAGGACTTTTAATTGAGGGTCAAGTCCTCATGAGAGTTTCCTTTTACATAAAGTCATTAAGGACTTTTAATTGAGGGTCAAGTCCTCATGAAAGTGTCTTTTTACTTTATTATCTAATTTAATCCTCATACTATATTAATTAAAATTACTTTAGGGTCAATTAAATAATAAACTATAAATAATGAATAAGAAAATTGCCTTTTAATTTCAAATGATTAGAATCACTCTCTAGCAATCCCTTATTTATTAAAAATATTCCCGTTGCATCATCCTTTAGCCCATGAGGAATAAAATAGGCTAAAGGTTTTCAAAATGTTGATATAAAATTAACCCCCTAGAAAAGTGGACCTTACTGAAAAAGGAAGGTATTGCTTGGCTTAGGTCTGCACCTAAACCTAAGTCTTACGCCTTGCCAGGTCTATTGAAGCATGATGAGCAATATAGAAGAATGTAATCTAGTATAATGTTATAGTGAGATTTGAAAATCTATTTTTAAGGTGTTCATGGAGATTGAGGTTGCAATAATCTTGTTTTTAACCTTGAAAGAAGATGTTATGAAGTGATATGTATCATCCCAAAGAGGTCTACAAATGAAGGATAAAGTTGATCATCAAGCTAGAGGAGCTGAGTTGAGTCTATAAAGATATTATAGATAACCAAAAGTATTTTGATAAGACCTATTGGTGATATGAGGTCTATTTGAGTCTTTAGGAGGTATAAAAGAACAACATAAGAATAACAGAATTGGTCCACAAGACCAATATGGTCATGAAGAATATATGACAAAAGAAGCATGGTATTGATGTGTGGTGACCTCATAAGTTCATAGAGTAAGCATGATGACATGTTATAAATGCCATAATAGTGATATGAAGGTGACCCATATTCTGATTTTTTGCAAAAGAGATCTCACTTTGGAGCTAGTATGTTGATCATCAATGGTGGATCTTATACAGATGAAGATGTCTTCAATCAAGGTATGATTTTATTATAAGAGATATGCTTGTTTATCTTGATATGATCTAAGTGGATCATGAAGTTAGGGGGAGATAACTCAAGTCTCCTGAGTAAGTATGCAAGAGTTGAAGATTAGTCTATAAGACTAATGTCTTTGAAGGTAGAAAGTATTGATCATATGGTACATACCTAGAATTGATTCTAATAGTGAGATTTCAAGTTGGTTGAGCTCTAAACAAGAGAAACAAAGTTATAAAGATGACCATTCCTATATGACATGAAGATGTTCAAAGGCTTAGGAAAAATAAATTTTTTGTGTTGTTCTTAACAAGATATTAATTGTATGTTTCCAAGAAGGTGTCCTGTAATTGTTTAAGCCATGATGGCTTGTGATTCTTAAAGAGAAGTTATTTGATGCTATAAAGAGTATATGTATTCATTCATGCCTATCTAAGGTGGTCTTGTTGACCCAAGAGGTCAGTATTGAGCAAGGAGTGGATCTTTTTGAAATAGGTCTCCATGAGACTTAGTATTGGTATGAGGCCTAATGAAGCATGTATTATGGTGAAGCATAAACATAGGAGGAGTAGCTCCTTATGATGCCCTGAGGTCTCTTCATTTGCTGATGGTCTATTAAGATCAAAGAATAATTCAAAATCTCACATCAAAAACAAGGAAATACAATTAAGCATGGTGATAGGGGGAGCTTGTGAGCAATTGGTAGTGTAAATTCAATTAAGGTGTGTATATTATGAGCTCTATGAGTATTAAATATGTCCAAAGATCAGATAAAGAGATGAATGGACTCAAGTAAGATCAAGAGTAGATGATAAACTATGAGGAAGGTTTGTGAAGTCGTGACAATCATGTGTCAAGATGATGAGAAACATGTCAAGCTGAGAGACAACAGTTCAATCACTCTAAGGTAATCATTTGATCAATTTTATATATTAGATTTATTGAGTTGGAGTGAAAAGAGACCCTTTTTCATTAATTTCAAAGGGGAAGAGAGATCAGAATTGATGGATAATTTATCTGTATCACTTCAATTATGGCTTGCCACTAATGTAGTTTGCCATCAATGATAAAGGGGGAGATTATTGCATGTTTTCATTGATGTCATGTGTTTAAACCTGTCATTGATTCGAATGTGAGAGTTTTCTTTGAGGTCGTTAATTTCAAAGGAAGTGTGAGGTCTTGTGTGTTCAAAGAAGGCTAGCTCAATCTTGGGTTGTGACCTATATGGTCTAAGGAGACTTGGTCAAAGGAGAATAATGGGATATGATTTGGAAGCTATCTCAGATATCTAGATGTGAGTAATGAGATAAAATATATGTCTTGATGTTCTCAAAGTGATATGGTACCTTTAAGGTCTATTTGATGGCCTAGCTCCTAACTATGGAAGTAGCTTGTAGTAACATGGTGATGATGATATAGGTATGCATGAGATTGAAGTTGTGAAAAAATAAGGGTAGATCATGTTAGAGGATTTTGGACACTATGTAAACATGTGTATAAGACAAAAAATCCTTTAGAAGAACTCCTAGGTTAGGTATTGAGGATTAACTCTTACATGAGAGACCTAGTATGATGAAACAAGCTTGGTAGCTTCTTATGTAAAGTAGTGTGAGACTTGTATAAAAAAGGTTGGAAATGTATGAATCCAAGATGAGTGCATTTGATATGTGGATGAGGTGGTGAGAACATAACAATAACTCTTCAATTATGATCAAGGTCCAAGTATGATTGGTAGTTCTAGAACTAACATGCAAAGATACCTAATGTGATCTAAAGAAGGGTCAAGTTGAGATTTCAACATGATAGAGCACATTTGAGCATGGAATGAAGGTTTGAAAAGTTTTTTAGAGGGTTTTGACCAAGTTTTAGGTCCTCAATTGAAGGTGAAATCAAGAAAACATGTTTTGAGGTATCTTGTGCATGTAGAATAAAGAAAAGAGAGCCAGAGAAGGAACTTTAGATGCTTATTGGCACATGTGATAGTTGCATGGGAATATGAACCTTTTAGCAGAGATGGAAAAGGTTCCTAAGAAGTTTTTCTAATCATTATGAATTTTTTTAAGGGACAAAGTTATATGAACAAATGTTAAGAATGTAAATTGGTCTAAAACCCTCTCAAAACCCTCTTAATGACCTGATTGGAGAGAATGTGTTAAAAATGGACCAAAATATATTTTAAGATCTATTTTTATGTTTTTATCATGTAGATAATTCCTCAAAGAATCTCTAGGTGGTAGTGGTGTGTCAGGGCAGTGAGTAGAACCTATAGAAAAACCCTTATATCTAAAGAATTTGGTTTTACAGGTAGGGTTTACCAAGTCAATGCATCCAATTTGATTAAGGTTGAAGGTCAAGACTTTATTTTTATGTAAATGGTGTTTTTGGGATAATATATATCTTTAGTTTCAACTAAAATGCTCACCCAAGTTGACCTATCGCTAAACTAGCAACGAATGAAAATAATGAGAAAAACCAATCAAAGTAAGAAAGCTATTAAGAATTGGTTGCAGTAGATTAGGGAAGGATAAAATTAATTGAGGTTATTTATAAATACCTATTAATCCTATCCATGTTGGTTATATTCTTTGGATTTTATTGTAAATGGTGAAAACAATGCTCTCAAAGTGACTTGTTTGTGTGAGTAAAGATAGTGAAAGAGTAAGATTCTAAGTTTGATTAGTCTGGTCTATATTTGTCATTTGAACTATATATATTTATGATTAGAGTTAAGATAAATATTTTTTAGAATAATCCAATTTCATTATATCTTTATTGTGATCCCACAAGTTTTAGAAGTCATGTTCACCATGATTGTGTCTTAAGGTTGTTTGATTGTTCCAGGTGTGCTAGGTGAAGTGAAGGGTTTGAGACTCTATGTTAAGATTCATAGTATATAATGAACATTTTGATGTTTTTTGAGAAATAAATTACCTATTAATGTTTTATGGAAAGTGGAGAGATAAATTAAGATTTGTAATGTGAAATCCAAAATGGCTTGTCAAACTGTGTAAGGACTATGAGAGAGTGGCTTGAGAGATTGGTCTGTAAGACCAAAGATTGTCACTAGGAATTAAGATATAACTATTGTAGGATAAAATAGAGATCAAAAATTAGATATTTATGTGAATTATATGTATTATAAACACCATTATAAATTATAAATATAAACTTCTAATTGACTATGTTTTCAGAGCACTCAGGTAGTTTGAGTAGTCATCTTACATAGATGAGTTGGAGGTTGTTTAGTAAGTGTTGAAGAATAAAATGAATTTTAAAATGTTTATGAGGTATAAAAGAATCATTATAATTATTTTATAGTCTTTTTGTGTCTCTATTTAATTATAAAAAGTCAAAATCATTTTACTATGTTTTTGAGCCTATGTGCAGTTCTGAATGAGCCTATTGTAGAAGTGATTTTGTGTCCTTGGAGATTGAGTAAAGGAATATAATGGACATGGTGGTAACCAAAAGTTCATGGAGACTATATTAATATAATTTTATCATATGGTTATTTGGAAAAGTTGATTTTATACTTCAGTTTTATGAGTCAGACTTTTCCTATGTATAAAGGTTTAATGGCAAGTAGGCCTAATAACATGGTTCAAGTGGTGAATTGAATGTACAGGTGGCATGAATATATGTGTATATTATCATGGGTATATTTAATAAGTGTTTTAATTTTTTTAATTGTTTTTTAAGTCTAAAGGTGTTCCAAATAACCCCAAGTATAATGTGTGCTTAACACATACATAATTATATGTTGGGGATCAACCAACAATGGATTACACTTGTGAAAGCAATAAATGCGGAAATAAATTAGATAGATAAGTAACTAGAATGATAAATAGCACAAAACAAGATATACAAGAAAAAACCCTGAAAACTTGTATTAAAACTCTTTACAATAGGAATACAATTGAAGAAACTTCGTTCTTCCACACCTCTCTCAGATGCACACAAGATCTCTCACTAGATCTCTATTCCTCAAGAGCTCTCTCTCAAGTACAATCAAATCCAACAACCTGGATTGATTCAACTCAGTACTATCCTTCAAACATTCACAATGTTCTACTTTTTACAGTTCAACTCTCATACACATCCAATAGCTAAGAAGATCTTTCCTACATATAGAAATAGGAAACTTAAGCATGCCTTTACAACAAACAGTTAAGCCTCTTCAACAAGGGCTATAAAAATAAAATTGATAATAATAGAGATGCGAGCTTGAGTCTACAACTCAAACTCATCATGCAAACACTCGCTTCTGTCCTCAAAAATCGCTTTCTGGACACGCAGGTAACCGACGTCAGTTCCTGCCTGTTCGCCTGTGACTGTCACTGGCCGACCATACTGCCGACGTCGGCGCCTCTATAACTGCAATTGACCGACGTCGGTCGCTCCTGACCGACGTCAGCGTCTGTGTAGACCTGAACCTATTTTGTATGCTCCTTGGTGAAGCTTTTAGCTCCACACCCTAACAATCTCCCACTTGGAGATAAACCAGCTGCACCAGTACCTGTACAGCAACATCTTCTAGCTCCTCCATCTTCAACTCAATCATGAAGACCAATAGAAGTTGAATGAAGATTCAACTTCTCCTTAGTAACCGGCTTTGTTAGCATATCAGAAAGATTCTTGTCTGTATGGATTTTCTCCAGCTTCAACTCACCATCTTCCAATACCTGCCGTATGAAGTGGTAACTTAGCTGTATGTGCTTGGTTCTTGAGTGAAAATCTGAATTCTTGGCCAAATGGATTGCACTCTGACTGTCACTGTATAATCTACAACTCCCATGCTCCCTTCCAAGCTCTTCCATGAATTGTGTCATCCATATCATCTCCTTGCTAGCTTCTGTAGCTGCAATATACTCTGCTTCTGTAGTTGACAAGGCTACAACCTTCTGCAACTTAGATATCCAGCTAACTGTCGTTCCACCTACAGTAAAAACATAACCTGTAGTGCTCCTCCTGCCATCCAAATCCCCTACCATATCTGAATCTACATAGCCATGTAGAGAAGTATCTGAACCTCCATAGCACAAGTGTCTACTGCTGGTTCCTCTCAGATATCTAAGGATCCATTGAACTACTTTCCAATGTTCCTTTCCTGGATTGGCCATATACTTGCTTACAACTCCCACTACTTGGGCAATATCCGGTCTAGTACACACCATTGCATACATCAAACTTCCTACTGCGAAAGAATATGGAACCTTACTCATGTACTCTACCTCATCATGTGAATTAAGACATTGTTCTTTGCTTAACTTGAAATGTCCAGCCAAAGGTGTGCTTACCGGTTTAGCATCCTGCATATTGAACCGTTTCAACACCTTGTCCACATAATATTCTTGAGACAATATCAACCTATGATTTTTCCTATCTCTCTTAATGCTCATGCCAAGGATTTTCTTAGCTGCTCCCAAATCCTTCATAGTAAACGTTTGAGCTAATTTCACCTTAAGCTCAGAGATATCCTGCATGTGAGATCTTGCAACCAGCATATCATCTACATACAACAATAGAATAATATATCTACCATTATCAAATCTCTTAAAATATACACAATGGTCGAATTGAC
Organism: Torreya grandis; assembly: GCA_037957365.1. Classification (NCBI taxonomy): domain Eukaryota; kingdom Viridiplantae; phylum Streptophyta; class Pinopsida; order Cupressales; family Taxaceae; genus Torreya; species Torreya grandis. Next base: position 6,252,603 of record JARHVA010000112.1, on the reverse strand, counting down.
ACCTACTATAGCCATGCTCAGTCATAAACCTGTCAAATTTTAAATACCATTGCCTAGGAGCTTGTTTGAGGCCATACAAGCTTTTCTTCAACCTGCACACTAATTTCTCCTTACCCTTGACCTCAAAACCTTCTGGCTGTTCCATGTAGATTTCCTCATCCAAATCTCCATGAAGAAATGTTGTCTTAACATCTAGCTGCTCAAGATGCAAATCCTCAAAAGCAACCAAAGACAATACAACCCTTATAGAAGTCATCTTAACAACAGGAGAAAAAATCTCACCAAAGTCAATACTTGGCTTTTGTGCAAATCCTTTTACTACCAATCTGGCCTTGTATCTCATTTGTCCATCCTCACCTTCCTTTAACTTGTAGGTCCATCTGTTCTTCAGTGTTCTCTTACCAGCTGGCAATTCAACCAAATCCCATGTTCAGTTCTCTCTTAAGGACTCCATCTCCTCAACCATGCAACGCTCCCACTTACTCCTAGACTCCACCTGTAATGCTTCTTCAAAACTTTCTAGTTCTCCACCATCGATTAGCAATAAATAATATAAGGAAGGAGAATATCTAATTGGAGGCTTACTTACCCTTTCAGACCTCCTGATGGGTGTCTTTGACTCGTTCTCAACAATCTGTCCACCCAAATTTTCTGACAATGACCGACCTCGGCCACCTGTAGACCTGTTACTGGCCAACGCCGGTTCTTCCTGGCCGACGTCGATTCCTGGTCTGCCGACGTCGGTCTCTGTATGACCGACACCGATTTCTGTACTACCGAAGCCGGTTCCTAACCTGCCGACGTCAGTCTCTGTGTTTTCCTGCAAGTGATTATTTCTTTTTCCTGCGAGCTCATTTTGGACCATAACTTCGTCCAATTCACCATTGCTCTACCCAGATTGATCTAGCTTCCTTATCTGATCACTGTACATCACTCTTTCATTGAAAACAACATCACAGCTCCTAATTACCTTGTTAGTTCCTAGATTCCAAAATCTGAAACCAAAATCATCTGAGCCATAGCCTATAAACGTGCACCTCATAGACTTAGCGTCAAGCTTCTTTCTATTTTCCTTATCTATGTGCACAAAGGCTTCACAACCAAAAACTTTGAGATATGAGAGATCTACCTTTTTACCTGTCCATGCCTCTTCTAGAATTCCACCATCCAGAGCTGTAGAGGGTCCTCTGTTGATCAGGTACACTGTGGTGTCAACTGCTTCTGCCCAAAACTCTAAGGGCAACCCTGCATGCAATCTCATACATCTTGCACGCTCCATGATAGTTCTGTTCATCCTTTTAGCAATACCATTCTGCTGAGGTGTCCTTGGAACCGTCCTTTGCCTATAGATTCTGTGAGTGTAATAATACCAGTTAAACTTAAGACTGCAGAACTCACCGCCATTATCAGATCTCAAGCACTTTAATCTTCTGCCTGTTTCATTCTCAACCATGGCTTTCCAAATCTTAAAAGTCTCAAAAACATCATATTTCTTTTTAATACAGTAGATCCATACCTTCTTTGTAGCATCATCTATGAATGTGACATAGTACCGTGATCCACCAATAGAGGCTACCTGAGCCGGTCCCCACACGTCTGTGTGAACAAGCTGTAACTTATGCCTTTTCTTAGTAGACCCAGTCTTGAGAAAACTAACCCTTTTCTGTTTTCCAAATACACAATGCTCACAAAATTCTAGATCCATACTCTTCAAATCTGAAAGCATACCTTTAGACTTAAGAATTGACATCCCCTTCTCACTCATGTGGCCAAGCCTTGAGTGCCACAATTTAGCATCCACATCTAAAGTAGATAAAACTGAAGGAGATTTGTTAGTAACACAATTACACAAATAGAGAGTACCTTCTCTCTTACCTCTGGCCATAACAAGTGCACCCTTGGTCACCTTCCAAGAATCTGCTGTGAGAATTACTGTACAACCCTCATCACCTAGCTTTCCTGCAGAAATCAAGTTTCTCTTCAAACTAGGAACATGCATCACATCTCTCAACACCCATGTGTTTCCATTCTACATCTTTAGCTGCACTTTACCTTTGCCAGTAATCTTACAGGGCTCATCGTCCCCTAAGTACACTATTCCAAAATCTCCATGGATATAGTCACTGAAATATTCCCTGTTAGGAGTAGCATGGAAAGATGCACCAGAATCTAATACCCAAGACTCTATATTATTATGCAGAGAGAAAATTAAAGCATCCTGTGCAATACCTGCAATCTTGGCTTCTTCCTTTCCTTCGTGCTGATTGTCCTCCTTAGGCTTTGACTAGCAATCTCTACTTATGTGCCCCATCTTTCCACAGTTCTAGCATTGTGGCTTCCTGCCATTTCTGGATTTAGATCTGCCTTTCCCTTTAGACTTGGATCTTGCTCTACCTTTCTTGCTCTTCTCTTTTTGCCTTCCCTTACTCTCAAAACTTAAAGCGTTCCCGGATGCCTCTTCTGTGCTTTTCCTGCGTATTTCCTCATTCAAGATAACACTAACAACATCCTCTACTTTCAAAATATTTGATGCAGATGCAGTATTAGAAACTGCCATTACCAAGCCATGCCAGCTTTCAGGCAAAGAACATAATATTAAAAGAGCTTTTATTTCATCTTCAAATACAATATTGACTGAACTTAACTGATTGACAATACCATGAAAATCATTCAAGTGATTAGAGACAGATCCACCTTCTTGCATATGCAAATTAAATAACTGCTTCATTAAATATACCTTATTTGAAGCTGAGGGTTTTTCATACAAATTTGCTAGCGTAGTCATTAGCTCTACCGTAGTTTTTGCTTGTGACAAATTAGATATCACAGTGGAGGCCAGACTCAGTCTTATAGACCCAAGAGCCTTTCTGTCAAGAACTTCCCATTCTTCATCCTCCATGTCCTTGGGCTTCTTTGCTATCCCACCTAACGGTAAGTAAAGATCCTTCTGATACAGATAATCCTCTATCTGCATTCTCCAGTGTTGATAGTTCTTGCCATTAAACTTTTCCATTCTCAACTTACTTTCTTCTGCCATTGCTTCTCCCACTCAAATAGAAATCCCTGCAGAAACCCCTGTGAGCAACCTGTAATCCAAACACACTGCACAGATCTAAACCACCTGTTAGTGAACCTGTGCTCTGATACCACTTGTTGGGGATCAACCAACAATGGATTACACTTGTGAAAGCAATAAATGCGGAAATAAATTAGATAGATAAGTAACTAGAATGATAAATAGCACAGAACAAGATATACAAGAAAACACCCTGAAAACTTGTATTAAAACTCTTTACAATAGGAATACAATTGAAGAAACTTCGTTCTTCCACACCTCTCTCAGATGCACACAAGATCTCTCACTAGATCTCTATTCCTTAAGAGCTCTCTCTCAAGTACAATCAAATCCAACAACTTGGATTGATGCAACTCAGTACTGTCCTTCAAACATTCACAATGTTCTACTTTTTACAGTTCAACTCTCATACACATCCAATAGCTAAGAAGATCTTTCCTACATATAGAAATAGGAAACTTAAGCATGCCTTTACAACAAACAGTTAAGCCTCTTCAACAAGGGCTCTAAAAATAACATTGCTAATAATAGAGACGCGAGCTTGAGTCTACAACTCAAACTCATCATGTAAACACTCGCTTCTGTCCTCGGAAATCGCTTTCTGGACACGCAGGTAACTGACGTCGGTTCCTGCCTATTCGCCTGTGACCGTCGCCGGCCGACCATACTACCGACGTCGGCGCCTCTGTAACTGCAACTGACCGACGTCGGTCGCTCCTGATCGACGCCGGTGTCTGTGTAGACCCGAACCTGTTTTGTATGTTCCTTGGTGAAGCTTTTAGCTCCACACCCTAACATTATATTAGGTCTCCTTTAGGCCTAATGAGGTTTTGGTCCCTATGAGTGGTGACCAACCTATATGGTGATTTTTTATTGTGTGAAAAAAAATTTATGACCTATTTCAAGTGTTTAAAGGATATTATCCAACAAATATTGGTAATATCAAGTGTTGAGAATAAAAGCAAGGCCTAATTGGCATATTTAAGCGAGTTAGAATTGTGTATATAAGCAGAGGAAATAGATATTGGAAGAGTAGTAGTAGGTCATTAAGGACCATCAAAATGGGAATAAATCATGATTAATATCTAACATATAATATTTAGGTTTATGATAAGTTCAATGGACCTAATGAGTTTAAAATATGCATATTAGGCGAGTGAGCCTAGAAGGTTGTTTGAGAGGTGTAGAAGGTTGAAGTGAGTTGAATGAGGTGAGAAACCATTATTAGATACATAATAGGAATGGTTCAAGTGTATGAAAATTATTGATTTTAAAGATAGAGAAGAGAGATAGATGAATAAGAGGTCACCATCAATTGAGAGAGCAATAAGGTATCTTGAGGTGATCAAGCTTATCTTGGCTAGGTTGGTGCTTAGTCAAGGAGTTAGAGATACCTTATAGGTTGGAGCTTGTATAAGTATCTTTGAAGTGTCTAGGTTGGTTCCAAGTCACTGAGTGGGTTAGATCCTCCTTAAAAGTTGGATCTTGCTAAAGGACTAACTGGGTTGATACCTAACTAGTGAGGGGTTAGTGCTCCTTGTAGGGTTGTTGCCTCACTAAATATTGTTTCATTACTTACAGGATAGTAGTAAAAGTGGTGTGACATTGGGTTTTATCCCCAATGAGGGTTTCCCACATATATTTGGTGTTCATGTGTTGATATCTTGCTTCATGCTTATGTGATTTCTCTTTTATGCATTGTTATATCTCTATGCTATTTTGAATGGTTAAAGAATGATTAATGAAATTGAATGAAAAAATTTCACACTAATTCATCCCCCCAACGGTTGTGATTCTAAAAATTGGTATCAGAGTGGGTCCTTTTAAGGAGACTTGATATCTTAAAGGTGATCCTAGAAGTACAAGATGGATAAGTTTATGAAGATCATGGTTGAGGTTTGCATAGAAGTCTGCATGATGGTACTAGTAAGATTGAAGAAGAAGGATCATATTGAAGCCAAGTCTAATATTAAACCTAAATTGATAGTCAAAATAAAATTTAAGATTTGTGGAAATAAAGGTACAATTCAAGACATCAAGTTATCTTTTAGAACCTTGGTTTAGGCCTAGTAAGAATGTCTGCATGTCAACAAGAGTGTTTGGGGAGCAAGTCAAGATGTTTCAAGAGATTTTAGGAAGTTGGTTCTGATGTGGATAGATGCAAAAATAAGGTGTTTACATCAAAATAATTCCAATGTGGTTTACTTGGAAAGCTATCATGGAAGAAGGAAGGTATTACTTGGTTTAGGTCTACACCTAGACCTAAGTCCTACACCCTACCAGGGCTATTGAAGCATGATGAGAAATATAGAAGTATGTAAGCTAATATTATATTCTAGTGAGATTTGACAAGATATTATGAAGGTGTTCATAGAGATTGAGGTTGCAAGAATCTATTTTTAACCTTGAAAGAAGATGCTACAAAGTGATCTGTATCATCACAAAGAGGTCTACAAGTGAAGGATAAAGTTGATCATCAAGATAGAGGAGTTGAGTTTAGTCTATGGAGCTATCATTGATAAGTAAAATTTTTTTCATAAGACCTATTAGTGATATGATGTCTATTTGAGTCATCATGAAGTATAAAATAATAACATAAGAACAAGAGAATTGGTCTACAAGACCAATATGGTCATGAAGGGCATATGACAGAAGAAGCATGGTCTTGATGTGTGATGACCTCATGAGGTTATAGAAGAATCATGATGACATGTTATAAATGCCATAATAGTGATCTTAAGATGACCATTATTTTGAGTTTTTATAAAAGAGGTCTCGATTTGGAGCTAGTATGTTGATCATCAATGACAACTCTTATATGGATGAATATGTCTTCTATCAAGGTATGTTGTTATTATAAGAGATATACTTTTTTATCTTTATATGATCCATGTCAAACATGATGTTAGGGGGAGATAACTCAGGTCTCCTAAGTAAGTAAGTAATAATTGAAGATTGGTCTCTAAGATGAATGTCTTTGAAGGTAGAAAGTATTGATCATATGGTCTATGATCTAGAATTAATTATAAGAGTGAGATTTCAAGTTGGTTGATCCCTAAAGGAGAGCAACAAATTTTTGAATATGATCATTCTTGTAGCATGACATGAATATGTTTAGAGGCCTGAGAATGATATAAGTTATATGTTGTCCTTAATAAGATATTGATTGTATGTTTCCAAGGTGTCTTGTAGTGGTTTGAGACATGATGGATTGTGATGCTTAAAGAGAAGAATTTTGATGCTATAAGGAGTATATGAATTTTTTCATACCTATCTAAGGTGTGTTATTGACCCAAGAAGTTAGTATTGACCAAGGAGTGGATCTTTTTAAAATAGGTCTCCATATGACCTAGTGTTGGTATGAGGCCTAATGAAGCATGTATTATGGTGAAGCATAGACATAAGTGGAGTAGTTCATAATGATTCCTTTAGATCTATCCATTTGATGATGGTCTAGTAAGATCAAATAATAGTTCAAAATATCACATAAAAAATAGGGAAATGCATATAATCATGGCAATAGGGGGAGCTTGTGAGCAATTGGTAGTGAAAATTTAGTTAGTGTGCATATATTGTGAGCTCTATGAGTAAACAGGTCCAAGGATCAGATAAAGAGATGAATGGAATTAGGTAAGATCAATAGAAGATGATGAGCTAAAAGGAAGGTTTGTAAAGTCATGATAGTCATGTGTTAAGATGATGAGAAAGAAGTCAAGTTAAGAGACAACAGTTCAATCACTCTCAGGTAAGCATTTGATCAATTTTCTCTATTAGCTTTGTTTATTTGGAGTGAAAATACAAGGTGGAAGTTGAAGAGACCCTTTGTCATTAATGTCAAAAGGAGAGAGAGATCATAATTGATGGAGAAGTTGTCTAGATCAGTTCATTTATGGCTTGCCATCAATGATAAAGGGGAATATTGTTGAAAGTTGTCATTGATATCATGTATTTGAGCCTATAATTGATGCCAAGATGAGAGTTATCTTTGACGTCATTAATTTTAAAGTGTGAGGTCTTGTGTGTTCAAAAAAGGCTAGCTCAATCTTGGGTTGTAACCTATCTGGTCTAAGGTTACTTGATTAAAGAATAATAATGGGAGATGCTTTAGAGCCTATCTCAAATATATGGAGGTGAGTAATGATCTACATCAGATTTATTGAAGTTCTCAAAGTGATATGGTACCTTCAAGGTCTGTTTGATGGCCTAGTTCTTAAGCATAGAAGTGGCTTGTAGTAGCATGGTGACGATGATATATGTATGTATGAGCTTGAAGTTGTGAAAAAATAGTGGTAGAGCATGTTATAGGATGTCAGACACTATGTAAACTTATTTATAAGACAAATAAGCATTCAGAAGAACTCCTAGGTTAGGTATTGAGGCTTAACTCTTACATGAGAGACCTAGTATGATGGAACATGATTGGTAACTTGTTATGTAAAGTAGTGTGAGATTTGTATGAGTAATTTTGGAAATTATGAATCTTTTATTAGTGTATTTGATATGTGGATGAGGTGTTGAGATAAGAATAAGAAGTTTTCATGTATGATCAAGGTCCAAGTATGTCTGGTAGTTCTAGACCTAATGTACAAAGAGACCTAGTGTAGTATAAAGAAGGGTCAAGTTGATTTTTCAATCTAATAGAGCACATGTGAGTATGAAATGAGGTTTTTGAAAGTTTTTTAAGGTTATTAACCAAGTTTTAGGTCCTCACATGAAGGTGAAAGCAATAAAACATGTTTGAGATCTCTTGTACATGTAGAATGAAGAAAAGAGAACCTGAGAAGGAACTTTAGATGCTCAATAGTAGGAATGATAGTTGCATGGGAAGGTAAGAATTTTTTTATAGATGTAAAATTTTCCTAAAAAGGATTTCCAAGAATTAGGAATAGGTTTAAGGGGCAAAGTTTTATGAACAAACAGTAAGAAGGTAAACTAGTCTAAAACACTCTCAAAACCCTCTTAATGACTTGATTGGAGAGAAATTTTTATAAGAGTGGAATATAATGTATTGGAAAATATTTTTTGATGTTTTTATCATGTATAGGAATCCTCCAGGCATCTCTAGGTGGTAGTGGTGTGTCAAGGTAATGAGCAAAACCTATTAAAAAACCCTTGTTTCTAAAGAATTTGATGTTACAGGAAGGGTTTACCAAGTTAATGCATGTGAGTGCATGGATATTAAAGGTAAATAATTGTTATTTATTCCATGGTGTTTTTTGGATAATATATATCTTATATGTCAATTAATTTTCTCACCCAAGTTGACCTATCGCTAACTGAAAAAGATTGAAAATAGTGAAAAAAACCAATCAAATTGAGAAAGAGATTAGGGATTGGTTGCAGTAGATTAGGGAAGGATCCAATTACTTGAAGTTATTTTTAAAGACATGTTACTCCTATACATGTTGGTTATATTATTTGGAGTTAATTTCAAATGGTGAAAATAGTGCTCTCAAAGTGACCTATCTATGTGAGTAAAGATAGTGAAAGAGTAAGTTTCAGAGTTTGATCATTTTGGTCTATGTTTGTCATTTTAACTTTGTCTATTTATGATTGGAGATAAGATAAATATTTCTAAGGATAATATAATTTCATCATAATATATTTATTATCATATTATAGATGTTATAAGTCATGTTCACCATGACTGTGTCTTAAGGCAGTTTCATTGTTCCAAGTGTCTTAGGTGAAGTGAAGGGTTCGAGAATCTATGACAGCATTCATTATGTCTAATGAAAATTTTGATGTTTTTTGAGACATAAATCACCTATTAATTCTTTATGGAAAGTGGAGATATAGGTTAAAAAGTTGTAATGTGAAATCTAAAATGGCTTGTCAGAGTATGTAAGGACTATGAGAGAGTGGCCTAAGAGATTGGTCTGTAAGACCAGAGAGTGTAACTAGAGTTTGAGATTTAACTATTGGAGGATGATATAGAGATCATATAGGAGATATTAATGTGAATTATATGTCTTTGAAACACCATTACAAGTTCTAAAGACAAACTTCTACATGACTGTGTTTTTGAAGCACTTAGGCAGTTTGAGTAGTCATCTTGTAGAGATGAGTTAGAGGTTATTTAGGAAGTGTTAAAGAATAAAATGAATTCGAAGATGTTCAATAGGTCTCAAAGGTTCATGATAATCATTTTAGAGTCTTTTTTTATCTGTATTCAAGTATGAAAAGGTAAAATCATTTGACTTGTTTTTGAGTGTGTGTACAGTTCTCAGTAAGCCTGTTGTAGAAGTGTTTTTTTGTCATTAAAGCTTGAGTGAAGGTATATAATGGACATGGTGGTGACCATGAGGTCATATATACTTTTTAAATTTTATTTTATCATAAGTATATTTGTAAAATTTGATTGTATACTTTAGTTTTATGAGATAGACTTTTATTATGTATAAAGGGCTAATGGTCAGTAGGCCTAATAGCATGGTTCAACTAGTGAATTGGACATACAGGTGACATGGAGATATGTTAATATTATAATGGGTCTATTTAAGAAGTTTTTTAATTTTTTCAAGAATTTTTTTAGGCTAAAGGTGTCTCAAGTGACTCCAAATGTAACATGTGCTTAAGACATACCTAATTGTATTAGGTCTCATTTAGGCCTAATGAGGTTTTGGAGATCATGAGTGGTGACAAACCTATATGGTCATTATTTTATGTGAAAAACATGTGCTATGACCTATTTCAAGGGTGATACAATTTTGGTAAGTATCTTGGCTGACCAAGATGGGTAAGAGCAAGTGTTGAGTATAAAAGCAAGGCCTAATTGGCATATTTGAGCGAGTTAAAGTTACAGATATAAGAAAAGGAAATAGATGTTGGAGGAGCATAATTAGGCCATTGAGGACCACTAGAATAGGAATAAATAATTATTAACATCTAACATATATTCTACAATTTAATGATAAGGTTAATGGACCTAAGGAGCCTAGAAGAGGCATGTTGAGCGAATGAGCCTAGAAGGCTATTTAAGAGGGGTAGAAGGTTGAAGTGATCTGAATGAGGTGAGAGACCATCAGTAGCTACTTTAGAGGAATATTATAGGTGTAGGAGAGTTATTTATTTTTATGATATGGAAGAGAGAGAGCTAAATAAGATTAATAAATCATGATGAACATCTAACATATCTTATACAGGTGGATGATAAGGTTAATGGACCTAAAGCCTAGAAGAGGCATGTTGAGTGAGTAATCCTAGGAGGCTATTTGAGATGTGTATAAGGTTGAAGTGATCTAAATTAGGTGAGAGACAATTATTAGCTACATCATAGGGATGTTCCAAGTGTATGAGACTTATTTATTTTCATGATATGAAAGAGAGAGAGCTGACGAGAGCAACAACGTGTCTTGAGGTGATCAATCTTATCTTGGTTGGGTTGGTGATTATTCAAGAAGGGAGTTTGATATTCCTTATAGGCTGGATTTTAAAAAGTTTCCTTGAATTGTTTGGATTAAAGACGAGTCTCTTAAGGGGTTGGAGCCTCCTTGTAAGTTGGAGCTTACTAAAAGAATAGTTGGGTTGGTGACTAATTAGTGAGGGGTTGGTGTTCCTTGTGGGGTTGGTGCCAGATTAAATGTTGTTTTATTACTTATAGGATAGTAGTCTAAGTGGTTTGACAATGGGTTTTATCCCCCATTAAGGTTTCCCACATAGCTTTGGTGTTCATGTGTTGATATCTTGCTTCATGCTTATGTGATTGATCTTCTATATATTGCTATATCTCTATGCTAGTTTGAATGGTTAAAAAATGATGAATGGAACTCTGAAGGTGATCCAATAAGATGCCAGTTTTAGGTAGTGAAAATTTATATTTTATAATCTAATAGAGTACCTATCATATGATGGGAACATAATAGCATGCCCAAAAAGGTGTTAGAGTTTGAGATGTGCACTAACAGGGTTTAGAATCTTAAAAGATGCTTAACGGGGTTCTATATTCTGATAAGTGATCAAACATATGTCAAATTTTGATAAGATGTTTAGCAAGGTGTTAGAGTTTGATGAGGTGTTTGGATAGATCTTGAGATCTAACAAGTGTAGAAATAATTTTTAAAATTAGAAAGATTATTCGACAAGGTCTCAAAATCTAAAATGTGCATAAAGAACTCTTAGAGTCTGCTAAGTGTTTGGGGAGTCTATGGAATCTGATGATGTGTAAAACATGATAAAATAGGACAAGATGCATAGTGGAATTTTGAAATCAACAAAGTTTTTAGCACTACTTAGGAAATAAAAATTCTAATAAAATAATTGAAACTTGAGGAAAAACTTTAAAATTTTGATATCAAATTTGAATAGTTGCAAACCCTATTTTCTGTTGATAAAGAGAATGAACCAAAACCATAAAATCCTATATTTTTGATGATTAATAAGGTGTTAAAAATACAAAATGAGAGTGATATTGGATAGGATGAGCGAGGAGCAAATGATGGGCCAAATAGAAAGATGGAAAAAGTATATTGTAATCTGTGAAGAATGTATGTGTGAGAGAGCTAGGGAGGAGTAATGGTGGAAAAATAAAGGAGCATAGATAGTGTCAGAACATGATAAATGTTGGCATAAATGTTGGGTCTTGGGATGTTTTTTGGCATGTATAAGGATTTATGATTTTGATCAGCAAGTGATTAGGATGTGATGGGTGTTTTCCCACCTATGGGATTCTGAAGAACATTCAAACAAAGATGGGATTCCATCAAAGTGTTTTGTAGGTAGTCAGATTCCCTGATGTGTTTAAGCATGTATCAGATTTTGATAGCTTTCTAAATAGTTATGAGAAAGTTTATATGTGTTCAACAAGAATTCAATACCAATAAAGTAAAATTTTAGTCAATTTTTTGGATGTTTCTTTCATATACTCAAACTTTTGACCAAGTATGAATTTTGATCTTGAAAATAGTGTGAGATATTTTGACTTAAGTAAAGACAACTTTGAAAAACATTGACTAAATTTGACTATTTTCAGTCAAAGGAATCAACACTTTTATATTTTTGAATTTTATTCAAAAAATGGGATAATAGATCTACCTATTTTATTTATCAAATGATCTTTGAAATATTTAATTGAGGTTTATGTTTGTGGTGTGCAAATTCACACATATTTGCAATTATTCACAAACATTTGCATGTAGTCACATGAAAAATTTTACTTATTATGGGTTTGGCTCATTTCATGTGTTGCATCTTCACATTTTCACATTCATTCACACTCGTTTTAGGCTATATGCATTACGTGAAATTATCATTCAGCCTCCAAATGTAAGCTTGTTTTACATGTCAACCTCGCATTAAGTCTCATCATGAAACCCATGATCATCGCATTAACATTTGAAAACATTCACTATGAATGTCCAATTGATCAGAACACTATCACTTCTAAACATTGAATGTACTTTTAGCTTCGTAGCATATTTAACAAAGCTACATTGTGTGACTATGAAATAATCAAAGCATGCCAAGGGTTAGTACTTTATTCAATTTCAGATTCATATTCTAATTATTCATAGCCATTTTCATTAATTTTATATCAATTCTCTAAAATGCGACCCAATAATAAGCCACCACATGTTTTGGCATCCCACCCTCACAACGTAACGCTGAAGTTTGAAGGAGTGTGAACCAATAAAAGCACGTCACTTATTAGCATTACATCTACTCATAACCTTGTATATTAATAATTAATATTTTTTGCACAAAATTTTACATCGCATGAGATTGTGACCTGATATTATGTTTCCACTTGTCATTACCATGCATCTTCATAATATAGAGCTTTAGCCTAAAAGAGTATGACCCCATTATATGATGCCACATGTCTTAATTTCACATTATCGTAACATTGTATATCTGAAAACAAATGTGCATAAGTTTTACCTTTTTGAACTATGACCCAATGCAGAATTTACACTTGTCATTATTCCACCTTCTCATAATAAAAGTAAAATTTACACTTAACATTCAGAGGAAAATCCATGACTATGAAATGATTCCACGTGGCACAAACGTAAAATAAAAGTGACATGATGGCATATAATTTTTAAAATTGAAAATTCTCAAAGATATGACTCATCTCAATGTAAAGAGAATCACAAAGAGTAGTGTACATTTCATAATACTGACTAACTTAGCAATCCCCATTCACTTGCAAAATAAAGATGCATGTCCCATTAAATTTACCCATTAAATAAAAAAATTTAAAGGTGAAATTTAAAAAATATGAGATTTTATAAGGTCATTTAATATGATTAAGACACATGAGTGAATATGATTTTTAAAGCATTCAAGTTAAATAAATAAACTCACAGAACTCTTGATTCCTCAATTTTTGTACACCTACAACTTCAAAACAAGTCTAGACTACATCTAAATAAGCAAACTAAGAATTATTTAACAAATTAGAAATTAAAATTCATCATACATGTTAACATGGAATATATTTGATTGTTAGGCACTTCTCAAATATTTACAGACACAAAATTCAATTTTGATGTAGTGGGAATGTGTTTGAAGCACTATATTGTCATTTTCAATGAAGTAAAACATCCCTTCAAGAATAAAATAATGAGATGTATACAATACTTTGGACTATTGAAAAGGTTGTAGATATAGTTTTGGAGTTGTTCAAGGAGCCCACTACACATGCAATTTTGATGCCAAATGGGTAATCAATTTTTCATACTCACTTCATTACCCAATTAGTTTATTTTATGAAAATTTTGAGCAAAGGGTAGCACATGCAAATAAAGTAAGTAGTATCAAAGTGTTTGAGTTAGTCACTTATGTAAAATAAAGTGTGGGTACAAATTGATTAGATGAGTAGTTTATAGAAGTGGCCATTCTTTTGAGAAATGAACATGCAAGCCTAGCTATAATTTCTAGTATATGTACCTCAGTGACTCCTTCAACCACTCAAGCAAAAAGTTGGATTTAATTATCTAGAATTCTATTTATGTTGGTACAAGTAGAAAATAAAGAGTGGGTAAAACATGACTAGACAAGTAGTTTATAGAGGTGGCCATTATTTTGATAAATCAACATGCAATCCTAGCTATTATTGCTAGTCTAAGTACCTCAGTGACTCATTCAACCACTCAAGTAAAAAGTTGAATTTAATTATCTAGAATTTTATTTATGTTGTAAAAGTCTAATTATAAGTTAAGTGACAATTTAATTTTAACTGTAGAACTATTGATCATTGAATGTATTCTATTTTTTTCATAACATTATAAAGAAATGGTCTTTTTATACTTTAAAAATTCACCTCCAAAAAGGACAAGGATTTTGTTAATATCAATAGAAGATTCAAAATATGCAATAAAGTCTATCAACCTTTTATTTTTATTCTTTTTTTCAAATTTTATGAATGCATGAATCATTTCAATTAAGCTAATATAGTTGTGAGAATGATGTGTTTTTAATTTCCAAAGTTATATTTTGTGAATAGCTATTTAGACTTGTTATGTATATAGGGACCCTAATTTATTCAAATGATTTATGATTGAATGTGAACGGTTGTAATTTATTATAAGTCATATCTTTCTAGGTCAATGTTACATGGTTTATTTTAAAACAATCCCTTTAGAATCTTTATTGTGTTTATTTTGCTTTGATTTGTCACTAAGGAAGAGTAGACATTACTTTCATTGCATGTTTAATCTCACTAAGTTAGTTTGATTCAAAAGGATTTTATTCATGTTGACTTAATACAATCTTCTTTTCTATAGTACTTAACCCTCCCTTTTTTCATTTTTTTGGTGAGATCCAAACAATTTTAGTATAGTTTTATATGTGAATATTTCCATTCTAAATTTATAAGTGATTATTTATCCCTCTCATAAAATCTCAATGTAACATGAAACCATCTTTCTCAACCACTAGTCCACCAAGTGGTTATCATATAACTAAATACCCACAACTTGTTCTTCTAAGTGGGTAACCACCGATCTTAAAATGAGATGGATTTATTCCATCAACCTATTAAAGTAGGTCACAAACCTGCATCAACATAATTATTATGCTAATATTATAAGACTTGTCATGTTACTATAATTGTTATGAAATATAGTACTGATATATTAATTATTTTTTAAAATACTTAAAAATATGTTTCATAATAGTTTTATTTATATAGAAGTTTAACTATATTATCATAATGAAATGATATTTTGTTATTAGCCTTTTTATTTTAGATAGTGAAATATACTTCGATCAATAAGAGTATGCAAAAAAATCATAATGTTAATTATGGTGTTACATCCCTTAAGACTACAATGGATTGATTGAAGGTATGACTCTTACTCGAGGTCTCAAATCATTAACACATATTTAGTTTTTAGATGAATCTTCTCTTTTGGGCAAGGTTATGACTCGAGAGGCTTCAAATTTCAATATAAAGATGAAACTTTTTAGTGCAGCCACTGAGCAGCTCATAAATGAGGACAAATCCAAGTTTTTTTTATTACATACTTCTTCAAGATAAGAAGTTATGATTCTTGATAAGAAATGATTCTGAAGAGCTTCTTTTCATGTTATCTACATGGGCATTCCCCATAAATAATGGAGAATCTCTTATTGGAGTTGGTTGGTTGATAGAGTGAAAGCTAAAATGTCTATATGGACTCATAAATAGCTTTCTATGGAAGGCCAAATCACCTTGGTTAAGAGAATTTTACAAGCTATTCACATTTATTTATATTGAACCTTTCATGTTACCAATGGTATTCTTAAAGAAATTTATCAAATTTATCATAAATTCTTATGGGAAGGATTTCAACATATTAAAAAATGGGCTTTGGTAAAATGGAAAAAGTTGTGCCTCCATAAGTTTGATGGGGGATTAGGTTTCTTCTCTACTCTTTTAAATGGTCAATATTTAGTTGCAAAGATATATTAGCATCTAATCCACTCTCCTAGTCAGCTTTGGGTGCACACCTCAAGAGATAAATATGAAAATAATAAAGACCTTGATCACATTGCTCATTTTTTGATTTCTTCCAGAGGCTCTCCTATTTAACTAGTTCTTAAAATTGGAGAGGATATGATTGAAAAGTTTTTTGGGTCATCACTAATGACACTAAATCCCATTTTTAGACTAATTCTTGGGATGGGTATCCCCCTTTGGTTGATCAATTTCCTCATTTCCATGGTCCTATAGTATAACTTCATCAATTCAGATGGATTTTGGTGTCAAAATACTTTAAAATATCCAACAACAATGGGGTGATTGATAAGGAATAGATTCCCCATGAAGCACAGCCATTTCAAATTCCATATAAACTAATTGGTTCATATTATTTATAAAAGAGACCTTTCATTCTCAAATTATGTTCATGTTTTAGGTTGGGGTGGTAATAGATCTAGAGAGTATTTGGTTGTTGATGGGTATTGTTCTATTTATCCTTCCTTTGTTCATTCCCTCAAGCCTATCTTCAAGCAACTCTAGAGTCATACTTTGTGGCCTAAGGTGAGGTTTTTTTTATTTCATTACTCTTACATGATAGAGTTTTTTTGGGGACCAACTAATCAAAATAGGTTTAAATGGGACCTTTAGATGCCAGCATTATCAGGAGAATGAGGAATATAATTCCCATCTATTCTTTGCTTGTCCTTTCTCTATTCAGCTATGGCAGAGCCTAGTAAATATATTGGGGCTTCCTTGGATTGAATTTTCATCTCTTCTACACCTCTTCATAAATGGAGACACATTTTTCAAATTGATTCTTTCTCTAATTAGATTCTTTGGGCTGGACTTTCCTTCTTACTTTAGAATATGTAGGAGTACAATGCTAGAATTTTCATTTATCTTTTCACTAACATCAAGTGGATTTGGCAACGTAATTTTACCAACATCAAAAAATTAGTAATTCACTTGATAAAACATCCTCAAATTTCTTCTAAGTGATGAACATTCATTCTCCAGGGGCTCCATATGGTTCCTTCTCCCCCTCGACCTTAGATTGTTCCACTCCTCAGTTTGTCCTGTTACTCCTCTTTTGGGTTTCAATCACTTTCACTTAGATGGTACATCTTAAATAAATCTTGGATAGGTTAGTATTGGACGTGCTATTTGGAATTATGACTTCTTTGTGGTTTTTATTTTCTCCATGAAAATGTATTACTACTAATAATTTGGCTAAGGGACAAGAAATTTAGAAGGTCTTAAGGAAACTTGGAAATTGGGTTGGAATAACCTTTAGGTGATTATAGACTCTAAGATATGGATCCAAATGGTTTTGGAGCCTAGTATTAATAGATCCAAGGATTGGATAATTTGTAGAATCTTGCACAAAATTCATTGTATTTAAAATAATTTTGATAGAGTTATCTATATGCATACTCCTAGGTAGTTTAATAGAGTAACTGATGCATTGGTCAATTGGCCCCTTGATCAATCTAATGTAAAGGGGTATGTCTCTCCTCCTTTATGGTAGATATCTCAATTATGCACTGAGATTTTATGGATGCTTTCTTTGGATAATCATAGATTTAGTATCTCTACTCTCTAGTAGACCATATTTCTAGGTCTTTTATTGGATTTATTTGGTGATGGGTTCTATTCGATGGATACTTCTAATTTTGGTCTTGATTGGAATCTAGATTGGTTCTCATTTTAGACAATGGTTCTTGCATGAGCCTTAAGGAATCAATTTTGTTGGTTTTTCACCACTACATGCATGATCTACTGACTAAGTTACTTATGGTCAGGCATGTTTTTTAAGTATGCCTAAGGAGGTAGGCTAGGAGTGAGCCCTTGGAAATTCTAGCAGAAGAGATGCCCCTACATCCTTAGGTCTTACCTGAATGTGGCATCTCTCTAGATATGTTTTCCACAAAACAAAATAATATATTCCAACCTCTATTAAAATAACTATAATGCCTTCAAATCTTTTTCAATTATTGCATTATATAATGGGAACTAAATTCATTCACTAAGCTATATATATATATATATATATATATATATATATATATATATATAGTTTTTACTTCTTTAAAATGTTAACCCATATCCATTATAAGCCCCATATTTTCTATTTAATAACTACGTGATTTTATGTTCTTTGTATGGCGAGGCTATTGAAAAATGTCACACTTATGATTTATTGGCTAATAATAAAACATATGAAAATATAAATATATATAAAGTTTATAGTAATTTTTGTTTAACTCTTTATTTTTTAAAAATTAAATAAAATATATTTTAAAAATTATTCTTTCCTTTATATATAATTCTAAAGAGGAAAAGTTATGTGATAATTTCTACGGGAAGCAAATGAAAAATAAAAATCTTGTTGAATACTTTATAAATACTATATAATAGATAAAGGTGTTAATTTTAGTAGATCCACCATAATAACATGATATCAAACATTAATATTAATGAACTAAAATGCTTTCTTCAAAGGAAATTATGTGTTACCTTAGTTTCTAGAGACCCAATATGGTTGAGTTAGGTTTTATCGTACAACATTTGAAAAAAAATCAAACCATTAATATGGTGTAATTTTTAGTGGAACAATTACATGCACAGTTTGTTGACAAATTTATTTAAGGTCAAGCATGCTTTTTAAGTATGCCTAAGGAGGTAGGCCAGGTGTGATCCCCGGGCAATTTTGGCAGAAGAGTTACCTCTGCCTCCTTAGGTCTTACCTAAATGTGGCATCTCTCTAGAGATGTTTTTCACAAAACAAAATAATACATTCCAACCTCTATTAAAATAATTATAATGCCTTCAAATGTTTGGCAATTGTTACATTATATAATGGGAACTAAATTCATTCGCTAAGCTAAATCTTATTTATTTATAGTTTTTTTTTACTTCTTTAAAATGTTCGCCCATATCCACTATAATCCCCATATTTTCTATTTAATATCTATGCGATTTTATGTTCTTTGTATGGTGAGGCTATTAAAAAATATTACACTTATGTTTTATTGGGTTAAATAATAAAACATATGAAAATATAAATATATAAAGTTTGTAGTAATTTTATTTAACTCTTTATAAATTTTAATATTATCAACACGTGCAATTAATGAGAATAAAATATATTTGGTCATCAATTATATTAAATGTGTTAATTAAATAACTAAAGTGAAGGTAGCCTATGTTAACATACAGATTTTAAATAATTGTTTTTTAAAAATTAAAGTAAATATATTTAAAATTTTATTCTCTCCTTTATATATAATTCTAAAGTGGAAAAATTATGTGATAATTTCTATGGGAAGCAAATGAAAAATAAAAATCTTATTGAATACTTTATAAATACTATTTACTAGATAAAAGTGTTAATTTTAGTAGATCCACCATAATAGCATGATATAAAACATTAAATTTAATGAATTACAATGCTTTCTTCCAAAGGAAATTATGTGCTACCTTAGTTTTTCGAGACCCAATATGGCTGAGTAAGGTTTTATCCTACAACATTTGAAAACAAATGCAAAACATTAATATGATGCAATTTTTAGTAGAACAAAAAATTTAAAAATAAATGATAAAATATTATTTTAAAGTAACCCAATATGATGAAAATAAATTTAGGAAAAAATTTAGTTGAGTAATTATATAAAATATTGAATAAATTATAAAAACTATCTTGAATTACCTTTTTTGAGCGTATCTTTCTAGCACCAAAATTAAGTCGCTTCTCAAGACGTTGTAGATCTTTAAAACATATAGAATCCAAGTCTTCACCAATCATTTGGCTATTTCATCATGTATAAATTTCCTTTTAATTAGACAAGTTAGGATTTTTTTTGTTAAAATTTATAATCTATAACATATAACAAATAAAATTTTATCATATAATTTAAAGCTCTTACTTGTTCATTTTTTCTAAATTCGCAATCCTTTTTACAAGTTATCCACTTCCAAATGTAATGCCTACATACAAATAGGGTGTTATTCCATAAAATATCAATAACTATTTTATACATAATATAACATAAGCTGTGTTATTCAAGTGTTCTTTTGTATGTAAATAAAATTACCATGCATAATATTAAAAGAATATGGAAATCGATGGTAAATGGAAATTATAATCTTTTTTTTTTAAGACTTTTCATATTGAAAAAATTATGTAAAAGGTCATAAGTTCAAGTATCTTCATAATTTTTTAATAGCGAATAATCCAAGTAATATTATAATAGAAAGGTACCAAAACCATGGGCTTATAAACCATGGGCATAAAATATAGGCCAAAACCACCTACAATGCCCTTAAAAACTATATTTAGGGTCCCAAAAAAAATTGGAGGGGGGGAGGGGGGGGGGAGGGGGAGTAGGGGGTGATTCCACCCTTGTACCCCTAATGCCCTATACCCCACTAGTTCATTCAGGCTATACAATTCCTAAGGGGTGTCAATCATGTAAATTATAAAATAAATATCCATCATTCTTCCACTTGGTGAAAATATTTTTAAGGGTTTCATAGTTGTATACTCTCAAAACTTAAGTTCAACCATGCCCATTGATCTTCTATATCCAAAATACTTCTCTATGCTCATAAATTTGAACAATGGACAAGAAGCATTATACAAAGTATAAATATTTTCTAATAGTACCTTATTAACTTCAACAATGTCTATACCTATTTTCATTATTTTTAGTTTAAGGATAATTACCAAAAACACAACCAATTAAAACCATGGCATAATCTAGGTCTATAAATTAATAGTAAACTATAATAATGATATTTAATGTAACACACTAAAAACAATAATAACAAAATAAAAAAATAATCGAAATAAGAAAGAACAATGAAAATATAAAGAAAGATAGAATAATATATATCTAGGATCTATAGGTGATTGTTATACTTAGTATGCAATTTGACTCTTTTACTGTACTAGGTTAGATTCAATGTTATGCCAAATGTG
The DNA here is from genome assembly GCA_037957365.1 of Torreya grandis. Lineage (NCBI taxonomy): Eukaryota > Viridiplantae > Streptophyta > Pinopsida > Cupressales > Taxaceae > Torreya > Torreya grandis. The sequence continues at coordinate 6,231,639 of JARHVA010000112.1, read as the reverse complement.
TACATGTTAGATTTGGTAGCTCATAAAATCCACACCGCATGTTTCAACCTGACGTATACTTGGGTGTCAAATCCATCCTTTTATTTGTTTTAGGTTTTGGATATTTTAAGGAGAAATGTTGTCATATGCTATATAGGATTGAGTGATCATTGTGTATAATTGGCATGTAGGATGTATCAAATTATCTCTCTTTCACTCCTTGATCCTAACTCTTAAAAGTGAAAAAAAAGTGTGTGCAATGTCATATGATTCTGGAAGACTCTTGAGAAGTTGTAACTATGTATCAAAAAGCTCAAAATTAGAGTCAAAGTAGTTCACTTGTACATGTGAGTGAATTATATTTGAGGGAAAGGCTAAAACTTCTCTACCTATAAATTTTCATTGCAACTATAAATAAAACCCCATTTTGGTATAAGTTGATGATTACATAAGAATTTAAGTGATATAGATACTTTGTTGACTCAATGTACATGCTCTCTCTAAAGCATAGAAATATATTTGTTAATGAAACAATATAATTTAGGGAAGACTATCCATTCAATTATGACTTAGTAAATGACTATGGATTGATTTTTATATAAGGATCTATAGGACAATATGTGAAATGGATGACCATGGAAAAATCCAATAAACAAAAACAAAGGGTAAAAAAATTAGGCTAAGGCAGAAGGACTAAAAATAAAATAAAAGGATTCAATGGGCCATTGAATTTGTATGAGTTAGATTCAATTGGTCACCAAATATGACCTAAGAAAAATAAATTGTCAAGATGAGATGAACTTAACTAGAAAGTGACTAAGACTTAAAAGTTTATAATAAATGAATATGTTACTATCAATATGAAACAACACTGAATAGAGACTCGTGCGAGCTTAAACATGTCTAAAAATATTGAAATATACAAAATTGGACTAAGTGTGATAAAACATGGATAAGATACAATGGAAAATGGTCTCGTACAAAATTTAGGTGTATATATAATGCCCCTACTTTGATGTGTGTATGTGATGTGATTACACTTGTGAGTCAAACTAAAATAATAAATTAAAACATGCACCTTAAATTACCTAGGGAATTATTGAGCAATTTTGACCCCCAAAGTCAAAATTTCAAACCCTATAGGTGATTTTTTTCTTGTCATGTCTTGTTGACTTTGTTCCTAATCTTGACATGCCTTATGTGGTATTCAAAAGATATTTCTAAAACCTTATTAGCAAAGATTAAGGTTTATTTGAAAAAGTTAAGGTAATGTTGTATCTTGGTCTTATGATGGCTTAGACATGTCATGGTGTAATTAATATTGGTAAAGTGGTGTCATAGGTCCTTAGGTGTCCCTCAAATTCACATTTTCCCCTTATTCACTTTTCATAAACATGTCACACTTATTTGGGGAGTTTAAGGTTTATTTGAAAACTTTAAGATAGTGTTTTATGAAATAAAAAGGTGATTTTGATAAAATCCAATGCATTCCAAAGCTAACAAAGTTAAATTTACATAAGATTCAAATTTGTGGCATTAGTTTGTGTATCCATCCCCTCTCTTTTATTAACAATCATTAAGAAGGTAGGGTAGTCTAAAAAAGCTAGTCAACCCCACAAGCTCACCTTGTCTCCTCAAAATGATAGTTTTAGGCAAGTTGAATGAATAAGAGTATTAAAGAAGATATAAGGTAACTTTATAGATGTTTCACATGTTTTTACAAGACACACTTGGCATATGTCGGCTTAAATTGGCAAGAAAACTCCATTTTTACATATATTGCAAGATGAATGTCAATGTTTCTTCATTATTTTAGGGTTTTCCATAGGGTCCAATTCATCCAAGTGATTGTATAATGTATTAAAATATCTTCCTAGTCTATTCAAGGGTCTCCAACACATCTGATTATCCTATACCATCCTCTCCAAGTAGCTTCCAAGTTGACGGTGAAGCACTATGTTATGCGTCTGGTTGCACAAAAATGAGTTGAGAAAGTTTTATCTTGAATCATCAGAGGTGTGTGAGAGTCTTGAACTCACAAAAATATTGATGAAAAAATGGATAAAATTTATGAGGGTTCAAGAGGTCAAAAATTGCATCATTCAAGGCCTAAAACATAGGAATGTAGACCTATAGGTCTGCAAACTTATAGGTCTGCATTTTTAAGACAAACTGTGTTAAAGGTGCATAAAGTCTGAGTTAAAAACCTAAATTATGAGGGTATTATAGTATCTATACACATGAAAGAGGTTCAATACGTCTAAACAAGTGTGTCTTCAAAACCTAATACTCAAGACTCTTAATAGCACCTATAGGTAGAGTTTAGCAAGACATAGATAATTTAAGGCTTTAAGTCAACATGAAGAGCATCTAAAAGAATGAATGTGAGATGATGTGAATATGGGAATCCTTGAATACTAAATAAGTTATTAAATACATCATTTTAATTCCATTCAATTTCATTCATGATACAATTCATTTCAACCTTGCAGTCATGCAGTTAACTAGCTCCCACTTGCCTGTCTTTCTTGAGAGAAATATATCTTAGTGTAATGAAAGCCTAAGGTCTATCTCAAGAAGTAAACCATATGAAAATGAATCTATATGGTATTATAACATATGTATGATATTCATGGTTTTTTTAGGGAAAGTTCAAGGTTTGGAAAGGTTTGATTAGACCTAATAAGCATGATCTTCTCACACAAACTTGTGTGTATAGATTACTGAGGAAGGGTTGTTTGTAGAAGGAAGAATGAAACATAAAGATTGAATAAAGTGACTAAGACTTATATAACACACATTATAATGTTGTTAACTATCCAATAGTGACAGAAAAGTCAACTCTCATCCCATCCTTACCAATCACCTATAGTCATGTACTAAACAAATACATGAGAGATAAGGGGTATGCTTATGAAGAGGTGAGTTCTTGAAGAGGCCTTTAGGGGATAGAAATAAGGTTTTAAATTCCAAATATTTTTATGAAAATCATTTATATATCTTATTTATTTCTAGATGGAGATATCTAAACCCTAAATAGCAATCAGGATTCAAACAACACCTATAGGTCAGTCTAGGTTTGTTGAAAAGAGACCAATTGGAATGATGTTTGATGTATGTTCAAGAGGTGATAAGGGTGATAAATATGTTGAGTAATATAGGTGATTTCACTAGTGATATCTAAAATAATATGAGTTAATATAATAAGTTATAACTGAATGGAATTTATAGTCATTTAGCCTCTACCTATAGGCAGAATGTTTAAAGTATGAGTAGCTTGAGGTTTCAAGTCATAAAGAGAATCCTTGAAGGTATACAAGTGAAATTATTGGAACAAAGAAGTCATTTATATTTATTTTTATATTTATAATACTCTTAATTATATGAATAATTTCTTGAAGAAGAGGATAAACCTAAAGTCTGATTAGGCTTAATAGTAATGTATGAACATTCACAAATTTATGTAGGCAAGTGTGTAAAGTGCCAAAAGTTATATGTTTTTAAAGAGATTTTGAAGGTGAGAAGATTTAGGAGGGTGAAAAATAACTTATAAGGTGATTCCATGGGTTCTAACTCACTAATTAAGGGAAAAAATAGGCTAACAGAGTGAGCTAGGGTCTCTTGTAGTGTTAGGCTCATAAACCCTAGGCATGAGAAAATGAAATATATAGTAGCACTATGGTGGAAAATGGTGAATATGACCATTTGAAGAAGTCAAGGTGGACGTTATACACGTAAATATGTCATTTTCAACTCAGAACAAATGTCAAAATATCACTCTTAGACCTATTTTCACTTCGAACCTTCATACAAACAATCTGTCAACCTGAGAAGCTCCTAGGTTCTACTTGGATATTCCTTGAAAAGTTGCAAGGTACCTAAAGATCTTATGGGTGGTTATCAAGGTATATTCACTCAAAACATGAGGCATTTATTCTCAAATTAGTGTCCTCTTCTTTATGAATCATTGTTAAGAGTGCAAGGTACTCACAAGTTGCTTAGAGGGTCAATTTGGACCCAATGAGAGAGATTGATCTATTAAACAATTTAAAAGCATTATATTACCATTTAAAACATCTAAAACTCATTCCTCACTCTAGGGAGGATCTCATCATGACATTTTATTGTACCTAAAAATGTATGGATTCATTAAATGCCATGATTTTACAAGGATTTGAGCTCTGAACAGGGTATAGGAGACCATGGAGTGTTGAAAAATTTTGGAGAGGATACCTTAGGTTATTATACCTCTCCAAGTTTAAAAAAATATATAAGGCACCTTGAAAATGCTTAGATAAATCTAGTTTTTACAGGCAATCTAAAATAGGCTTGAGAGAATGCTAGTTTCTTGATCATTTCTTGATTTGCCTACCTATAGAAGGTTACAGATGACCAAAATTGATATGAATCATGGTAACATGATCATAAAATTTAATCACACACTTGGTGGTTTCACATGTGTGAGAAGTCTTTGGATCAAAAAGTTAGCCTTCTAGGCCTAGAGCCCTAATTGAGCCCTAATTAGGGAAAGAGAACAATAAAAAAATGACACTTTCACTTGGTTTCAAGTCATAAAACTTGGTGTGGAGATGTAAAGGGATAATAAGTACTCAAAAATACCCTTATTTTTCCAAGACCATCCATGGAGAATAATTGCATGATTTTAGGGCTATAAGGAAATGAGGCCAAATGAGAGCTTAAGGTATAAGATGAGATCTTGGGGGTAGTTTGAGGCCTCTAAATGAGTTTTTTAAAGTCTAATATGATGTTAAGATGCCATTCATGGTGAATAATAGTAATTATGAGGACAAACTCAATAATTTACACTTGCAAGCAAGATAGACATAGTAAGGCCAAGTGGGCTTCAAAACACCTAAGAAGTGTAATCATCATTGTAAGGATAGTTTCAAGAGTTTCCTAAATATATTAAATATGTTAAGATTAGAGCAACATCATTTCAACATGACTTGATGGTCAATGAGGCTACTTGTCATACCACAAGCCAAAACAAGGGGCAATTTTAAAGTACAAGTACAAGATGCCAAGATGAAGACCCCTACACCACTTTGGAGATAAATCATCTTAAGAAGAGGAACATATTTTGAGAAGCATCTTAAGACTATTTATAACTCCTTTTTAATGATTGTAACTTGATCTTTTAAGAGTGACACTTGTCAATGGGCTCTCATATGCCCCTTTTCCCTCTCTTCTCTCACTTTCTCTATTTAATAAACCTTGTTTGTCTTAGAATCTATCCTCCACCAAGGTATGGTGAATCCCTACCCATTGTTATGTCCTTGATCAATGATAAACTTCTGGTTTTACTTACTCCTTTGATTGGTTTCAATGTGTGTGCATGACTAGTTGATCTTATCAAGTGATTAACTTAGATTCCTTGGTATGTTGTCCTTATCTAGAATTCATATTAAGTTTGAAATCATTTTTATAGATCTTTTGTATTGTCAAAGTGAAGTGTGATATTTTGATCGAGTTGTCTATTCATTAGTGTCATCTCATGACCTTTTGACTAGTCTTTTTAACCCAAATATCTTTCACTACCTCCACTTTGAAGTACTGATGTAGATAGGCAAATTAGGAGTAGTGTTTATTTCAAGTTAGTCTCATGGTTGAAGTGAAAATGCAATTGGTTGGTAGTGGTCAAGTATGTTTAGTAAATCACTTCCATTAGATTAGGTTTCTCTCTCTTTTCCTAGCAAGTTTGTAGATTAGTAGATGAGCCTAAGTGATACATCAAGGGAGCTACCCATTAACCTAAAGATTCAATCCAACATTAGACGACCCATAGCCTAAAATTGGCTCCATGTTATCCCAAATTTGGAAGGCTTGAACTACCTTCCAAGGGTGCAAAATTAGGTGATAACAAGAATGTTGGAATAATTGAATGAATGAGAAACACACTCACATACCATCATATCTTGGAAAAAAATATATTTCTTATGAAAACATAACATGTCATAATATGTTATTGTACTTTGGAAAAAAAACCTCTTTATGCTCTTAAAAGGATTTATAATGCTTTCTTAAGTTCCTATAACTCTGAGAGTAAGTTTTAATAATTAAATGTCACTTCATAACTAGGTAAGTAGATAATTATCCCTTTATAGTGCCATCATTTTGTTCAATACTAAAAATTTTGAATGTAAAATATTTGGATATATTCGCCCCTTTTGAGGTGAGGTATTGTAAAACTTATTCCTACAATCACTCATTTCAAAACAAATATTTATGTGCATAATATGTCATCAAGTGATATATATGAAGTAGTTATAATCTTTGAAAAATAACTAAAACACACGTACATAACCATCATAATAAATTTTCTTGTATCACTCAATAGTAAGATGTAACTTCATGTGAGAATGAAAAATAAAGGGGAAAATAATGTGCCCCAATGTGACCTTTGTGTGTGTATGAACATGTGTGTGCATGTGTGTAATGGGATATTTATGAGTCTGACACCCAAGGTGAAGAAAGAAGATAAAAACTAGAGGTAAAAATGGATAAATCATAAAATTTCTACCCCAAAGATAGTTCTATGCCATAAATGACAAAAGAAGGTCATCATATCAAAGACACACTCAATATTGCACAAAGGAGAGAACATTATGCCCCAAATCATTACGACTCAGAACCGTATCCCCCATAAGTTCAGGACTTCACACCCTTCTACTATGAAAATATAGATCCAAACTTACAAAAACCCTGAAGACTAGAATGAAAAGTAAGCCATGTAACTATTTAAAGAATCCAAAAAACACACTCTAAAATCACTTACTAATTACTACCCCAAACCATTCAAAACACCAAAACCCTACCCAAATTCCAAGAAAAAAATGGAAAAAACAAGGATAACACCACTTTAGGCTTCTAGAGAACTCAATTAAAGAGAAGGAAAGGGGGAATCCCTCCCCCACTACCTAGGTGATAAAAATGAAATGATGACCTCTTATGACCCTACAACCACCTCTCCTAGAGCTTTTTCAAACATTAATTTTTGACCCCATTTTGGTGTCATATCTCTTATGCCTTCCTTTAGACCAACAACAAGATTAGATTATAAATCCCTATTTTTTAGAGAACATCATGTTTCAATATTGATCCTTTCTAAAAAACCTTTAAGGCTGACGAACTTTTAGCCTCCTTCATTAACTCACAAATCTCAAAATCTAAAACACCAAAATCCTTCACAACACATTATGTTTCTTTTAACAAGGTTTGAGGGGACATAGGATCAATTTCAACCACCAAAGGATTCCACAAAGGAGGAACATGCCTATCTAGAATCAAAAGAAGAGAATCTAACTTCCTATAATCATAACCCAAAATAGCAACATCCTTCTTGAAGAACACCTTTGACAAAGCCCAGGACTTGGGGCACTAAACCTTGTCTAAAATCACACTACTGTGCATAGGTAAGTGAAAATAAAAAAATGCACATATTTATGGCAAGAAAATAAGATTGATCTTTCACTATAATGCACTGAACCTAAGAACCACTAGAAGAAAAAATCTGAATTCTATGAGGGATGGGGGAAAAAGGATCAATAGAAATACAGATTCTAGCTAGAAAGAGGCTAGTGATCTTTATTTATTAATTGAATCAATAGAAACTAAATTTCCAAAAGAGCCACCAATTTTTGACAGAAGAATTTCCTCCAATAATTCCAATGGTAGGGCATACATATGAATCTACCTTAAATAAGGCCCAACTTTAGTAGTGAAAGTGTTGAAGTTAGGGACCCAAAGTTGCAAATGAAGAACAAAAGCATTAAGAAACAATGAGATGTTGCATAATACCATTGATTTAAGCTTATCTTGGGGAAATATTTCCAAAAACAATCCCCTAGGAAAAAATCACAAAGAGCATCCATCCACCCACTTTTCCAAGCACCAAGATTTAACTTCGGATCTTCAAAGGCAATTCTAGAAGAATTTGCCAATAAGAGTGCAAGTACATAGAAAATTTGTCTCCTCTGAGAGAGAGTCACAAGTTAGATCCACTATAATAGGGGAGGCCTCCCTAATCTTGGCAACCACAAAACCATCAACACACTCCCTCCCTAAAGGTAGATTATCTAGGTCCCAAATGACTTGCTTCCCACACATAGTATTATTTGTCTTGACCCAAGACAAACACTAACATTTGGGTAGCCACAAGGAGATACCAGGATGAACACCAAGGATCTACTCCTCACAAAAATCACTAAAAATAATGGTATGGATTGAAAGCATTGATACAATCACAAAAAATTAGGGAAACATCCCCACCACTTGAGCCAAACTTTGCCTACTTTTCCACTCAATGCTATGTCTAAGCCCTAGGCATGATGATGGATGAAAGGATTTATTTTTGACCCTACCCAAAATCATCACTATCATTTCACTTGAGCCATCAATATCTTGAACTCCATGATTGTAGACACTCTTTCACATGCCCTTACTAACCTGCTCCTGCTCCTTTACTCACTCACTCGCTTGCCATCCATATTTAATATACATTACTAAAAGATTATTAAGGTAATTATTTATTATTTCTAGAATAAATAAGTAATAAAAAAATTACATTGTCAAGCTATATATTTTTATTCCTTGTCATTGAAATTCTTTCTTAAAATATCATGCATTCCAAGATAACAACTTCAATGTATTCCTTCAAATAGCGCCATCTTCTCCAAGAAATTTACAATCAAAGGAAAAAATATATAACACCAAACATGATTTAAAATAATCCAATAATGAGGAAAATAAAATATAAAGCACAAAGATGATGCACATAAGGATAAAAATATGATAGTTGTTTTTTTTTAAAGTCATCTCACTTTAAATCAGACCAAGAATCAAATGTCATGTTTTATGGAATAGAAATTTAAGAGCCAAGAATGTAAAATTGGAAAAAGGTTTTTTTTTAAGTAAAAAGGGATAAAAAATAACATTCATGACAAAATTAAAAAGTAAACATGGTGGATTTGGTATTAGTTTCTCAATTCTAGCTCAAATAAATCTCAAGGATGGTTAGAAAATCACAATCAAGCATGACCTCCCACCTATTCCTTATTATAGGATAACATATTTTACATGTATAATGGGACCTATTTATTACAACACAAAAAACATAAATAATATTTTTAAAAACTTTCATACAAAATTGATTGCAATCATACTTAATACACGTTAAGTTAAAATCAATAGTTTGGATATTCATTAGTTTGTTTATTAGTATAATGTGATATGGTTTTAAAGAAATATAATTTGGAATGCATGACAAAATCAAAGAAAAATATTACATGCAAAAATAAAAGTATATACATATGCAATGATTGCATGAATAAAAAATGTTCACATACAAGGAAAAGGTAAAGAAAACATTGCATGTTGAAAGAATAACATGCATGCTAAAAAAACATGGATGCATGAATTTAATGTATTAATTTAAGAGTTTTAATATTAATAATCCAATAAAAATGTTGGAGATTGTAGTAATTAGTTATCATAGTTTTGATCCTAGTCCAAATAATGCAGATGCAATGGTTAACTGATTACATGAGATAAAGCTAGTGTACATCACAGTGAAGGTATAGCAAGATGAGATCACAAAGTAAAGATATTGCAAAAGACAATAAATAATAGAAAAAACTAGATTTGCATTAATTCTTACAAGAATAATAGCTCTTACACCTCTCAAAAATATTAAGGAGATCATGTTATTAAATAGGCTGAGAAGAGGCACAAACCACATCCATTTGGCAATGTGAACAAGGGTTAGTTGCCAAATGAACAGTAACCCCATGTGCTAGAAATAAGTCAACATTGGTTGTGAATGACAAGGCATCCTCACAAACCCATTTGACCACAATTTCTAGATGTGGATGTGCAAATATATGACCTCATAAATCATCTTAAATAACCCAATATCCACCTAAGCATAGTGAAAGATACAAGTGTATTCAAAACCATAGTAAGGTGAAAAATATACACTAACACCCTGCCTTAAGCATAGCTTAGGTGGGTAGTAGAATTGGGTCCCAATAACTAGACCTGATCAGGTACCTAAGTACAAAGCAATCTCTCACAAAGTGGAGAAAAGGAGAAAACACAATGGGAAAAAACTCCCCCCCCACAAAAGAGAGACATAGAAGAAGAGAAGAGGCTAGAAGGCCCCCCTAAAGATGATGTTATTGTTGATGTAGACCATACTCCAAGAAGAGCTCGTAGATGAATGAAATTGATCTCAATGAAAGGTTTGGTAAATATATCTACAACTTGCTCTGAAGACTGGCAAAAACTTAAGTCAATGACCTGACCATGAATAAGCTCTCATATAAAATGCATGTGAATCTCAATGTGTTTAGTTCATTGGTGTTAAACCAGATTCTTGCATATATGTATAGTACTCTGGTTGTCACAATAGATGATGATGGGCTATCTAATAAGAAATCCAAACTTAGATAGAATCCCCTAAAGCCAAATAGCCTCAATAGCTACATTAATAGCTCCCCTGTACTCTACCTCTATGGAAGATATAGCAATAGCATTTTGATTTTTACTAGACCAAATGATAGGACTAGAACCCAAAGAAAAATGGAAACTTGAAGTGGACTTGTGATTCTGAGTATCACAAGCCTAATCTAAATCTATAAAACCAACCAAGTTAACCTCTATACCAAATCTATATTGAATCCCAAATCTATAAGAACCCTGAATGTAGTGCAAGATCCTCTTAGTTGCTTTCTAATGTAGCTCATGGGGTTCCTACATGAATCTGGAGACAAGTCCCACTGCATATGAAATGTCGAGCCTAGTATGAGTCAGATATATGAGGCTACCAATAAGCTATCAATACTGAGTGGCATCAACCAAAAATGTAAGATAGTCAGCCTCAAGCTTGACTCTTGATAGAAAGGGAGTTAAAGATGGCTTACAATCAGTGATGTGAAATCAAGCCAAAAGATTGAGAGCATACTTGGGTTATGCACATGAAATCTTTGAATCAGACTGTGAAATCTCAATGCCAAGGAAATAATGTAGAAGACCCAAGTCAGTCATGTCAAATATATCTTGTAGAGATCTTTTTACCATCATAATAAATGATGAAGAACTCCCAGTGATCAAAATATCATCAACATAAAAGACCAGTATCAATAAAAAATCATCCTACCATAAAAAGTATACATTAGGGTCAAAATGAAACTAATGAAACCTAAAGTAAGAAGGAAGGAATCCATCTTGGCATATCAAGCCCAAGGGGCCTATTTAAGGCCAGAGATGGATTTCCTAAGTCTATAAACTAAGGATGAACCCTAAACAAACCTAGGTGGTTGCTCCATGTAGATCTCCTCCTCAAGGTCTCCATGAATAAAGGCACTCTTCACATCCATTTGGTGCACATCCCAACCACATGATGCGGTTATAACTAGTGTGAGTCAGATTGAAGTCATCTGTGCAACAAGTGTAAAAGTCTATGAGTAGTCAATACATGTTACCTGTGAAAAACCCTTGGTAACCAATCATACATTATACTTATCAACTGACCCATCTGATGTAAACTTGGTCTGATATATCCACCTACATTTAATAATCTTCCTTCCCTTAGGAAGTGAATTTAAATCCCAAATGTAATTTTTTATCAAAAATATTCTTCTTGCATAGAACTGTTCCACTCAAGTATGCTTGAAGCCTCTCAAAATGTTTGTGGATCTAAAGCTGAAGTAATGAAGGCACATGGACCACTAGGATAATCTTTCGAAGTACATATGTCTTATTAGATCCCCTAACCAAGTGCCTACACCCTAAAGTGTCTGCCTAGCCCAAAGGGGCTTGGATGTGGATGAGTCAAGTGTTGACTCCTCATCCTCTAAAACATGACTAGAGCTAGATGTAGAAGACTCCTCATCACTATCCTCACTATCAAAACTTGAAGAAGAAGAAGACCCTAGCTCATGAACCTACTCTGGATGATCTGATTTAGAAGAAGACTCATCAATTGTAAGTGCATCTAATGAAAGATAAGAAGTGTCAAGTGTTGAGTCTTTGGGACTCTCCTAAAAATGAACACTTCTCTCTATGAATGACCCGTGTGTGATTGGATATAAAAGGCAATATCCATTGACACCATTTGGATAATCTACAAAGGTGCAAGGCTTGGACTAAGGTTCCATAGCTTTGCATTTCTTCCTTGATAGATGTGTCATAACTAGAGATCTAAAAACCCTAAAGTGCTCAACATCAGTTTTCCTTCCATGTCAAGCTTCAAAGGGAGTTACGCCTTTCAAAGCTTTGTGAGGAACCTTATTTTTAATATAGTAATCACAATTAATAGCTTAGGCCCAATACTGAGGTGCCAAGGATCTAAAGTTAATCATATAGTTAGCCATCTCTTTCAAGGATCTACTTTTGCATTTTGTAACTCCATTCTGTGAAGAACTATAAGAAACTTTTTGCTACAAATTAATCCCCTCTATGGTGTAAAACTACATAAATATGTTGCTAGCATATTCACCTCCATTATCAGTTCAAAGAATCTTGATAGATTTCTCATATTGTTTTTCAACAAGTGCCTTGAAGTCTTGAAAATCTTTAAACACTTCAGACTTTTGCTTAAGAAATTATCATGTATATCTTGAGAAATCATTAATGAAAGTGAGAATGTACTTAGCCCGTGCAAAAGATAGACTGGGAAAAGGCCTAGATACATCATTGTGAACTAACTTCAATGCTTTTGAATCCCTACAAGCTTTTCCTTTGTCAAATTTTACTTTGGGGTGATTTCTAAGAGAGTAACCCTCACAAAGTCCCTTAGAGAATTGCCCTCAAGGCAAGCCTATGACCGTGTCATTTTCACTAAGTTGTTCAAGGTAGTGGTAGTTAAGGTGGCCAAACCGCTAATGCCATAGTCTGCTAACTCCATCTGAATGAGTAAGCAATGTGGTAGGATACATATATAGAGCAAAATTGGAGGTGTATAGCCTAAAATGGTAATTAGTCCTCTCCAATGAAAATGTAGTGTCACTATGTAGCTCTTTGATCTTAACAAAATTTGGAGTGAACTCAACTTTCATGGCCTACCTTATGTGGGTAATCTGATACACTAAAATTATATTAGTTGATAATGAAAGTATACTTAGAACATTTGTGAATGTTCCACATTTGACTTAAACATTACCTCTTTCTATAACTTCTACTGGAGTGTCATCACCCAAAATGATAAAGGACACACTACAGGGTTGTAAGTCAAGAAACTCAACCTCTGATGAACCCATATGGTGTGAAGCACTAGAATCGATACCCCAAGATGAAGTAGATGTCAAAGCCACTGTAACTAAAGCTTTGTCCTGAGGTTTATCCTTCCCTTTTTCCTTTGCCTTAGAAGATTCTTTGGCTGATGATGATTGTTTGATAAACTCAAGGACCCCTATATTATTTTTCTCTAGGAGATGTGTAAGGTGGTCTACTTGTTTCTTCATACACTTATTCTCATTGTGACCATTCTTTTTACAATAATAGTATCTAACCTTATCTCTCTTAGGTTTCATTTCAAAAGAGGAGATTTCAATGCTAGTTTTTATGGTGATTTTCTATTATTTCTTCTTCTCAAGATCCTTACTCTTTTGTTTCTTATCCTTGTTGCTAGAGGCTTTCTGTTTCCCATTCCTAGCAATGAGGGTTGATGGTTTGGAAGACTTGAGGGTTCCCATTTGGATTAATTTATCATGTTCCTTAGTTAAATCTACAATAAAGTAATCTAAGGATGGAATTATCTGGTTGGCTCCCATAAATCTCTTGGTCGCACAAAAGATAGATACAAATACAAAGTAATTAGGTCCTAGTTTTGTAAGTACAGAAAGAACTAATTGTTCATATTTCTTCTCAGTTCTACACTCTTTTAACTGCAATCTATGTGACTTAATCTTGGTGAAGAAGTCATCCAATGTGTCAAATTTTCTAGTGCTAAAACTAATTAGTTCAATCTCAAACTCATGACCCCTCATGGTGTCTATTTTCCCAAATAATTATTCTAGGGTGTCCCATACTTCTTTGGGAGATTTGGCTGACTCTATGTGAAATAGGAGTTCATATGAAACTGAAAGACATAATATTTCAAAAGCTTCATCACATCTATTAAACCATTTTATCTTATCTCCTTCAACTATGGGCTCAACTTCTACCCCCATAGTTATGTGAAACAACCATTTACTTCAAAGAACCATTGTAATCTTATTTTTCCATTTGGTAGTTGAAGGGTGTGAGTGCATTGACAATGCTAAGATCTAATGCAGAATTAAGATTAATGTATTTGTTGTTGATGTTGTAGATATCAAATGTACAAAAAATGAGAGAATTGTATAATAGAATCACAACCACAGTACAACCCCCTTGAAACTATGTCAAGTGCCCCCTCCCCCCAAATTTTGGAACTTTATAAAGTAGTGAATTTTACAAGGAAAATTTCATCTAATGCATGGGAAATAATAAAATACACACTTTTGCAAAAGATGTTACTCAATTTTGAGTTAATATTTGGAAGATATTAATAAAATAATTTCTCACAAATAGGCTTATTACTAAAAACATGCACTTTGAAACTTAAAAAAATACCCTTGGGTGAGGTGAAATATGCCTTCGAACCACTCATTGGAACTAAAATTTCACCACGGACTTAAAAAAGTCAACATAAGTGAAAAATAGTTTACTAGGTTGCCTCAATATATGTGAAAACAAGTTTGACTTTCTCTTTTTTTTAAATATAGCTTAATAAATTTAAAAAAAAATCTAGATGTGTTTTAAGAATATAGGAGGTTCAATGTGGTTTTTGTAATGTTAGAAGAGGGAGGTGTTGTTCGAGTCAAAAAAACAAACCAATCCCCTAATATTCCACATCATTCTAAAAAGAAAATTTTTAACACATAGGACAAAGGAGAATGGTGCCTTAATCCAAATTGGCGGCTAGAAAAAAAGAATTCTAATGCCACCTTCTTTGTTGGAAATAGACTCCATATAGACCACCTCACAAGCTCAAACCTGAAATGCCACCAATAGAAATCCACACCCAAATGAAATGCCAAACTTGCAGGGAGGATGCCAAAATGAATTTTGGTCTATTTTTTCTTGAATGGAGACTCAACCTGAGTGTTTTCACTATAAATAATGGTGCCCAACTTTGTGCTTTTACTAAAGGGATAAATGATGGCACTCAGATCAGAAAATATGAAGTTTCATCTTCTTAAAAATGGCACCATAACATAAAAAATGTGATTCTGTTGTTTTAAAAAAACTTGGATCAATAAAAAAATGCCCTAGATCAGTAAAAAATGCCTCTATGACAACAAATTTGTAGATATGGATGTCACAGAGGATTCAAACTAATAACCATGTCAATAAAAAATCGATTTTTGTGTTAAACATGGAATGTCTAATAAACAAAATAACTAGATCAACCAAAAAATGTCTTGGAAGGTGAGACATCCTTGAGTGTAATAAGCCTCTACCAGAGATTGGACTCTTCACTCTTCAAATCACACCCTTCCAAAACAAGGAGAATCTACTAGCATAGAGAAATTTTAAGAAATAGATAAGGTATTAAGATAGAAATGTTGTATTATTTTACAAATAAACTCATGATTCAAATAAAAGCTAAAAATAATGAAATACCTACCAAACATCTACCGGATTGGATCTGATACCATATCAAAGTTTTGATCCCAGTCTGGATAATGCGAATGCAATGGTTGAGTGATCATAGTTGACAAAGCTAGTGCACATCAAAATGAAGTTATGGCAAGATGAGATCACAAAGTAAAGATATTGCAAAAGATAATAGATAAGAGCAAAAAATAGACTTGCATTAATTCATACAAGAATAATAAATCTTACACCTCTCAAAAATACAAAGGAGATCAAGATATTAAATAGGTTGAGAGGAGGCATGAACCACATCCATTTGGCAATGTGAACAAGGTTTAGTTGCCAAATGAACAGTAACCCCATGTGCTAGAAATAAGTCAACATTGGTTGGTGAATGACAAGGCATCCTCACCAACCCATTTGACCATAATTTCTACATGTGGGTGTGAAAATATATGACCTCATAAATCATCCTAAATAACCCAATATCCACCTAAGCACATTGAAAGATACAAGTGTATTAAAAACCATAGTAAGGTGAAAAATATACACTAAAATTAGTAAGATAGTAGGCATTATAACTATTTAAAGGATCTCAAAGCAAAAAGGGGTAAAATGTCTCTATTTTCATAGTAGGATGGAGACCCCCTGAGAATGAGGCATTGAATAAAAAAGAAGAGGCCGTCTTAAGTTGATGTTATTGCCAAATTCAAATAGGTGGGATTCAATCCTTTAGTTCTAGAAAAAGTAAATCACTCTATTTCTTTTAGGGGAGAATAACTACATGACCTATTGGAAAGATAAAAAGATCTATCAAATGCTAGAATGATTTTCCACTTTTCCAACTTATGGCCTTCTCTACCCAAACCTAATGGTTTGATAATAGAGAAATAGTTGCCTATGATGGAAGCTTACTTATAAGTCTTCCCTTATGCAAAAGGTTATTTTATTATTCTCTTTTATTTAGTAGAGGATATGAATATGGTATTTCAGAACCCTTTGATTTTTTATATTTATAGAGTGGTTAGTGTTGTTTATTCTGAGAAGTATTTCAACATTCTATTTATATCCCTAAGGATGGACACCATATCATTTCCAAAAATTTGGTTCAAAATAATTTCAACGTGATGCATCTAGAAGTTTCTTCTTCACAGTTAATCTCTTTTTATCAAGTTATGTTTCAAGTAAGATAAGAAGATGTTATATAAACAAGAACTAGATTTGGTTGATAATGAAACTCTTACCCATAGTTATTTTTAAATAAATTTAAAGGAAATATAATTGAATTACTAAAAAATTATGGGAATATAAATGCAAACCAAGCAATAAATTATTAAATAATATTCTTCATGGACTACAAAAATAATGGTACATCGATTGCCAAATCTTACAAAAACCAGATACTAATTTAAACTTATCAACATTTTCAATATAAGGAAATTAATTTAAATTTAATGTTAATGTATAATGTATAATGTTTTAGTAATTATCATAGAAGATGCATTTATATTCCTAATCACAATTCAATACAAAATCAAATTTAGGTCTGTAGTACTCCTCGATAAAATTTAAGTATTATTAAAAAGAAATTTTATTTCAATATTAATTGATCTTAAATAGATCAATCTATATATGATATTTCCTTTTTATTTAAAATTTATCAAGGTGACATTATTTATCCTATTCTAACAAATATTTGAGTTGAAGCCTTTCCAATGGGGAGGGTATCATTTTATACTTACCTCATGAGTCACCAAGATTGTTCTAAAGAAAAGAGACATCTCTCCTTATAACGATGACATATCATACATACATCACTTCAATTATATATATCTAATAGCATATTCATTCTTTCAAAAAAACCATTTTTTAATTTTACTTATATTTTACATAGACCCAATATGTAATATATAATTATTTATATGTACTCACTTGGATTATTACAGTATGCCTATAATGTATCTATGCAAGTATAGTTAAGGATATGATACTTATAAGATTGAACTAACATTATAAAATTTTGATATATTTTAAATCAAAAATTTTGATGTTTTTTCTAAGCTCATTAAGTTCATTAATAATTTAATGTTATTTTCAAAAAAAAATTACGTTACTACGTCCTAAATTTTAATGTCTAATTAATATGTTAAAATTATCATATCTACATTAAACATAACATTTTTTTAACAAGTGATGCTACCTATGCTTTTTAATTTCAGTGTATCTTTAACTTAGTTTTAGGTGGACATCAAAATTTTAATATTCAATCAATATAAAAAATATAAATTGAAAGTTTATGATCTCTATGCATCACTATTTTGTATTTATAGTATGTTGCATGCTTTGGAAGCACAATCACTAAGAGGGGGAGGGGGATGGGGAGGGCATATTAATCAATGTTTAAAAATTTCATTCAAATGTAATTTAACATTCCTTGAATGATCAAATCAATACAATGATATATCAATGCATAAACAATCGATCACATGAGCATAAAATAAAAGAATAACATATAGAACACATATATGAAAAGGAAACCCTCAAGGGGGAGAAAACTCACTGTGATCCCTAAAAATGGACTACTATCTTATAATAAAAATATCAAATTATTTTGAGCACTAACTCAACTTGGAGCACCAACCACAATGAAGTCAAGCACCCACTTGACTAGGCTTTAGTAAGCACCTACTTGTAAGGAAGCACCAATGCCCTAATTGAATAAACACTAACTTAGAAACCTCATAAATTTTTTGATTCTTTTTATGATCTCATTCAAGACCTCCTTCTGCTCTCAAGCAATATTTCATTTGCTTCTATTGCTTACTTCAAAATAGGCTTAAACTGCCTTGTATAAATACTATACTCATGGTTATACACCACGTAGTAGGACATATACCTTCAAACTCTCAGGTCAGCCATATAATAGGCCTTAGAATACTTTATGAACATGTTTTACATGAAATTTGGACACATTCTGGTTTGAAGCATCTCAATTAAGCCTCATTTCTCTTTTAGGTCTCATGGAGACCTAATTGCATTAGGTTTGTCCTCTTAATGCCAAAACTTGATCCTCTTATGCCCAAATGGATTTATCCAACAACTAAAAACCATTAAATAGCTTAGTTAATGACCTTTAATGAAGTCATCCATGCTTATGGTTAGACCTATATCTTTAGTTCATACCATGAAAGCTCTTTTAGGATCAACTGCCCTATTAGGCCTATGTACCTCAAAAGTTTGCCTTGTAAAAATGAAGGTTAAACACCCTTAAAATATTGAAATTTGAGAAAATAAAAATTTATATAGGTTCTCCATGACTTTATTTTCATCACAAAACTTTTATGACACTTTTACTTATGGGATAAAGACTCAAGAACATCTATGCAACTCACTCAGTCATAACTGCCAATCTACCTCAAAGACTAGTCATGTTGACTTATACCTCCAGCAGCTATGTAGACACTTTTCATCACTCCTGATGCATGTAAATGGTACTATGAGATCTATAGACCATTATTAGATGAAAAATTCATATGGTCTAATGCCAAATATTTGTCTTGCAAACCAATTTTTTGACCCTATATCACACACTCTTATCTGAACTAAACAGGTCATTTTGTAAACAACTTTTCACCATATTCACTGACTTCCAAAAATTATTCCAAGCATGAACAGGAATTAAAATTCATAAATAAACTCTTAATTCACTTTTTTGTACCAATATTACATGGTTAGACCCTCAAATCCATCTTATCATCTCTGCCTAGATTTTTTCACTATTCACACCATTAGGTCTATCTGTGATTGGCTGATTTGGATGACAAATTTAACATATGTGAAGAGTGAAACCTATCTAGAAACCATCATGGGCATGTATTATGATTCTCTAGCTATTTATACCATCCATTTACTTTCATTTACCAATGTAACTTTTGAGAGCTACAACTTCTTAACAAATAAGTTTATATATGTGTATTTTCTCTCTCATCTGACTAACCACCACCACCTAGAGGTACCTGGGAGAGTTGAATACATGATATAATATATTTTATAATAATTTGAGTCCATTCTGAGTTTATTTGAAAAAATATTTCACATCAGGTCCTTATTAGAGTTTTAGGGAAGTTTAACATGGATTTTGGTGTTCAAAATTATTCATAAAGGACTTCCCCTTAAATCCAAAACTAATGATTATAGATATTATCTAGGACCCTTACCATCTCTCCTTAACAACTCAGGTTTACATGTAGAGGTTACACATGCCAACAAATGCTTAAAAGTGTTTTTCAGGACTTGAGACCTCATTTTGTGAACTTGAGAAGGCCTAAAACAATGTTTCATGCAATTTCATTCAAACCATGGCCTTAAACTTTGTGAACATGCATAAAACAACATATATTACCTTTTTATATTCTATCATATGCATAATTTCCTTGAAATATGATATTCATGCCTCATTAGGCTAGGCAGGGTCTAAGAGAGGTCTAGATGTAGACCTAGACTAAAGATCCTACCCCTATAGGCTCACCCTAAAACTCTCATTAATGATTCAATGATTTTCTCTCATGCTCAAAAAGTGATAAAAACCCTTAACATGCATGTGTTCAATCATTTTCATGTACATACCTTTTCATGTCATGACTAGGCTCATAAGTAGGCTTCCTATGCAACTTTGACATCAATGACTTGTACCTTCATGCAAACATAAGACATTAGTTGCCTTAAAATTCTCTTTCATAGTAACATCTTTCAATGACAACACTCTCTCAATTCCCCTTATCACATCAACACACTGCCAACTAGGCTTAGTCACCTTTAACATCAACCTTATGCAATATGTGCCTTTGACATCAATGACAATACTTAACAATCTCCCCCTTTGTCATTGATGACAATTACTCTTAGAAAAATTCTCTGAATAAGAAAATTTTACCACATTTTGAGCTCTCTCTCACTTCAACATAAATGGCAAATAGATGCCTACAACTTCTTGGATCATACTCCTTACAACTAGAACACTCAACAAACATGACTATGAGTTTATGAGTCATCATAAAAACATGATCCCCCTCTCTCCATGTATACCTTATTGTCACTACTCACTTGATCTTGGAGCTAATGAACCACCTGATTATCTCCCCCTAAGCACTTCACTTCTTAGTGAATATTAGGGGTAGGATTTACACCCAATTCTTTTCTTAGATTTTCAAATGTTGTCTTTGGAAGTGGCTTAGTCAAAATGTCTGTAATCTGATCCTGTGTAGAAACATATTCAAGTTTGGCACATTATTCATTTACCTAGTCTCTAAAGAAATGATACTTGATATGAATATTTTTAGTCCTTTAGTGCATGATAGGGTTCTTTGAGACGCGTATAACACTTGTATTGTTACAATATATATGACTAAAACTGTCATACACCACCTTGTAGTCTTTTAAGGTATGTCTCATCCACAGGACTTGAGTGCAACATAAACTTCTTGAAATGTACTCAATCTCACAAGTGGATAATGCCATCAATGTCTACTTATTTTTTATCTATGAAAATAGGCTCTCACTTAAGAAGAAATCTCTTCCACTAGTGCTCTTCCTATCATCTAGACTTCATGCATAGTCTAGATCTATATAGGTTGTTAAGTTGAACTCCTTTCTCCTTGGATATCAAAACCCAAACTCAATGGTCCCCTTGAGATAATTAAGTATCCTTTTGACTACTTACAGATGATTTTCCTTTGGGTCTGCTTGAAACCTTCCCACCATTACATAAAAATATTTAAACAAACCCCAACTCAAAATTGGAGTTGACATGTAAAATTTTAAAAAGAAAATCAAAAACTACATATAGGTAATTGTCCCTACTATAAATTCATAATAACTTTTTCATACAAGTTTAGATGGACCTAAATCTTTAAACATATCCTCTAAATAATAAATTCATGATGTTGGATGAGTATCAACATCATTTCATGTCCAATTGAAAAGTTATCCGACTTCTACTATTTTTAGCACAATTAAAAATACTATAATTCAATTTTAGACCTTAGATGATATCATATGTCTCTCCAAACATCTTGGAATTGACCTTAATTAGTAAAGTAGGTTATGGATGCAATTTTATTTCTTTTATCTTCATTTTTTGTTAAAGGATAACTAAATCAGGTTAATGAATCAAAAGTTATGGCCTCCAGAAGATAGGCCTTTGCATCATTCTCCTCTAGTTGAAAACAACTTAGCTCTTAGAGGTTTTCTTGATTATATTCCCACCATTTATTCTTATTAATTTATTAGCACTAATCCACAAATATAAGTGTTGTCTCCCTTTTGTAGTCTATTTTATTGTACCAAATATCTGGTGTTACTTCCTTGTCTTGTGTTTACTACCTTCTTATCCATATTTTTTTCTATCATTCCTTTATTCTTCCTTGGTACTTATTACTTTCAATCCACTTATTCATCTTCTTAACCTTAACCATATTCTACATGAGATTTATATAAATTTGAAACAATAAATACTAAAGAGATATAAAAATTTTATGGTGAACTCACCTCATAAGCATTGTCGTGGATTTTATTTACAATCTTACATGAATCAATTTTCTTATACTTCAACTTATTGTATGTACCTATGGGGAAAATATATTTTCTCATATACACCATCACCAAATCTCCGTATTAAAATACCTTTGATGTTTGTCATACATTTACTATTGCTTTATATTTTTCATTATTTTCATGTAGATTTATTCTTACTTCTTCATACAATTGTTGTATGTGCTTTTGAAATACTTATACATCATCTCATCTTGCAATTGGTAATTATAGAAAATCTAAAATACCCTAAGGATTTCTATCATAAACAATCTGAAATAATGTTTTTCCTATTGATGTATGCATAGAACAATTATATGCAAACTCAACTTGTCTTAAACTCAAATCTCATTGCTTAGCCTTCTCTCCAACCATGCATCTCAAAACAATTCCCAAGTTTCCCTTTACTATTTATGTTTGTCCATCTATTTTTGGGTGGGATGCACTCCTATATTGTAGCTTAGTTCCTAGATTCTTCCATAGATTCCTCCAAAAATGAATTAGAAATTTTGTGTCCCTATCTGAATTAATGGTTTTCAAAACACTGTGCAATCTTATAACATCCCTAAAAAATAGTTATGCTACTTTAGTGGCATCATTGGTATTCTTACATCCAATAAAATGAACCATCTTATAAAACCTATCTATAATAACAAAAAATGAATCATTACATATCTGTGTTTGGAAACCCTAAAACAAAGTACATACTCAAATCTATTTGTGGTCCTCTTGGAACTTGTAATAGCATGTAAAATCCTTTATTTTATGCATAGCCTTTAGCCACTTGGCATATCTTGCATCTTTAAACATACCTTGCTACATCTATTTTCATATTTGTCAAAAAATACATCACCTCCACCACAGTCGTTATCTTAGTCTTATAATAATGTCCATCCAAACCACCACTATGATGTTATCTAATAATATTATCTCCTAGAGACCCCACCGAAATACATGATTATTTTCCCTTGAAGAGATAACCATCATGTATAAGCTACTCATCATAAATGCTAATTTTTAGACATGTTAATGGATAATTTCATTGCTCAACTATCTTATCAAAATCTGGATCAATATCATATAATTCTTTAAAAACTTCAAATCTAATTACTTCACTCATTATAGTAGTGTATAGTTTCGCTCACCTACTCAAAGCATCAAGTACATGATTCTGATTTCCTGATTTATTCTTAAAAAAATGATATCCCTACAAGAAATACACCCACTTTGAATGCATACTATTTAACTTCAGTTGATTTTTAACATACTTTAAAGCCTCATGATCTAGAAATAGGAAAAACTCCTTAAACATTAGGCAATGTCTCCAATGTCTTAATGCTTATATAATGACATAAAATTCAACATCATATGTAAGATAATTCTCTTACCCCATTCAATTTATGACTAAAAGTTGCTATTAGCCTTTCTTCTTGACTCAACACAACACCAATTACCACATGTGAAGTATCACAATCTACCTCAAACACTCTTTAAAAATTTGACAACATTAAAATAGTTTTTTTATAATCTCATTCTTCCATAATTCAAATCTTTTTGTTTTTGCCCTTGTTTAAATAAATTCTTTTATCTCATGAAATATGTTATTGGTGAAACAATCCTACTAAAATTATTAATAAACTTTCTATAAAAAGGTGCTAAACTATGGAGGCTTATTACCTCTATGATGCTCTTTGGAATAGGCCACTCAATAATTGTCTTTACATATTTTTCATCCATTATTACACTATCTGTTGAAACTAAAAACCCTAAAAATACCAAATTAAACTGCATAAACATGCACTTCATATTTGAATAAAATTTCTCCTTTCTTAATAATTTTAATATCATTCTAAAATGCCTTAAGTAATCATCTTTACTCTTACTAAATATCAAAATATCAGCAAAATAAACCACTACAAACATACTAATGTAATTTATTAGCATTGTGTTCATCACCCTCATAATGTGTTGGGTACATTAGATAATTTTAATGGCATCATATTCAATCATGTAATTCATCCCTATTCTTGAAATATGTTTTCCATTCATCTCCATGAATCTGAATATGATAATATCCACTCCCTAGATCAATCTTAGTAAAGTATTTTTATCTTACAAATACATCTATGAGATCATATAAATGAGGTATATGAAATCTGTATTTGATATTTATTTTATTGATTTATCTACTTTCCATACACATCCTTCATTTTCCATCTTTATTTGGAGTTAGTAGTGTTGGTGTTATGCATAGACTCATGCTCTCCCTTACTACACCTTTTTCTCACCAATTCAGTAACATGTTTATTCAATTACACATATTTTATTATACTCATCCTATAAGCTAATTGATTGGATAGAGCTTATTTGTAAATCAAACTAATATGATAATGAATGTCCCTCTTTGGTGGTAAACCATTTGGTAACTCATTGTGTATAACATCTACATATTCTTTCAATACTTTTATTACTTTTGTTAATATTTGCACCATTTCTATGTATTCTTTCTCTATTATTAATTCATAACAATAACCTATCATATTCATGTCTTTGATAAATTCTTTTGTGGACACCATGATATTTCCCTACCCTTGTTCCTAAAGAAATAGTAAAATTACCTTTATACCACATTTCTAAAAAGTTTGTGTATTTTTTGCCTATCATGAATTATCTTTTTGTCATATTATCGTGGCCTTCTGAACAACACATGGAATGCATTCATTAGAATAACATCACACCATAATTCATATCTATAAGTTTTCCCTATAGAAAACTTGATTGAACACATTTTATCTATTGTAAAATCATTTCCTTTCTTAAACCATGAAATATGATAAGGGTAGGGATGTTTTTCCTATTGCAGCCCTGGATTCTCTACCATTTCTTTAGAAAAAATATTTTAAAAACTACCACCTTCAATAATTACTTTGTATATCTTACTTGTTAATGTGCACCTTGTTCGAAAAAAATTTGTACACAATCAGGAATCACCAACTTTATTTTTCACATGTTCTTTCCTTGAAACTATAATTGTTCTCCTCATGAGATTGTATCCTATATCTGCTATTGAAAATTATATATTTTATTCTATTGATTTATCCTCCACCAAATTTACTCTCGTGTGATCCTCTTTTCTCCTTCTGTGTTCATGATAGTGCGGACACTCAAATGCTATATGTCATTATTCACATCTATAACAAACATAAGGTCTGCATGGACCATTCCATCTTCTACCACCATCATAGCCTCCACCTCAATGAAATCCTTTTCCTCTTTGTTGATATTAAAACCTTTGTCTATTATCCTCTTATCTTTTTGTACCATGGGGAAATCCTCCTCTAGTGGAATTAAACCCACCTCGCTTCCTTACTAGAGGTGATTATATTATTTTTGGCCCAATTTATCTTCTAAAGCCTCTTTTTTGTTTCTACCTTCAAAACTAATTATGAATCCTTCTCCATACAAATTATTTTATGCATGATTAATTCATCTTGAATATAAAAATTCAAATCATTTAAATACATTGTGGCCATCTATTTTTTTGTTTTGTCATGTTCTACTCATGTGGAAAACTTGTATAACTTATCTGCATATTATTTTATTCAATGATCCTTTCACCTTAAATTCTAGAATCTTTTGTATAGGGTTTGAGCTTAATCTATAGGAATAAACTTCTCTCTTATATTCTTCTTCATCTTACTCCAAGTGATGACCTTTTGTTTATTTGTTCTTTGTCTCTTTTTCTTCAGTGGATCCCACCAAATCATTGCACAACACTTCAATTTTATACATGAAAACATTAATTTATTGTCTTCTTTTATAATTTTCCATTTAAAGAACTTTTTCATGCTATTTAACCAATCTATCAACTCCTCTGGTTTTAAACTACCATTATACTTTAAAACTTCAACCTTGATTTTGTTATTTCTTCCCTCTAAATCCTAAACCATCCTCTCTTACAATGATGGTGGTTGTTCTTGTTCTCCCTCATTTTTTTAAAGTTCTTCCTCATGATATGTTTCCTCTCCTAAATGTCTTTGCCTTTGATGTGTGACATTTGTGACAATTAGAGTTAATTATTCTAATTGCCTCTACAGTTGTTGTATAGTCATGTTTATCTATTTAATTCCTCATCATCCTTTCAACATATTTACACCTATTATTAAATCATGTAATACTCTCCAAAAATATAATTTCAGAACACAATATAAATTTATAAATATATTACCTCCAAGAGTCAAATTTACTCTGATACTATATGATAAATCCACATACTAGCAAAGCAAAAGCCTTTTAATATGAATAGTACTCAAAATTTCATGAAACTAGAATCTTCATTGATTCAATTTGAATTAATAAAAATATTACATAATATTTTTAAAATGAATCTCAACTCAAAATTTGAGTTGACATTCAAATTTTAAAAAAAAACTAAATGAAATAATAATCTACCTAGAATTAATTGCCCTTGCTATAAATAACAACTTCATTTTCATAATAATTTTTGCATGTAAGTTTAGATGGCCCTAAAATTTTAAACATGTACTCTAAATAATAATTTCAATTTTTTGGATGAGTTTTATCCCAATTTCATTTTAGGTTACAAATTTATTCAATATCTGCTATTTTTATCATGACTAAAGATAATAGAATGCAATTTCGGACCCTTAGATGATATTGATGGCTCTACAAACATATTAGAAATAGTCTAAACTAGTGAATCTAGTTATGGATGCATTCTTATTTATTTTATTTTTTTTGTCATGAAGGAGAGACAATAGGGTTAATGAAACAAAAGCTATGGCCTCCAAAAGACAAGTTTCTGCATTAATGGTTGATGTCTAGATTAGTCACAAAAGCCTTAATTTTTTTCCAATGGTTCATCTAGTGATACAGAAACATGTGGAGTTATCCCAATCATCCCCTTCTAACTTAATAAAAATTAAAACCCCTTACATGATTAAAATTTTACTGGTCCTCCTACTAGAATTTATTTTTCCACCTTTATTTAGTGATCCTCCTTAGCTAACTTAAATTTCCCCCTTCTTAGCAGCTTAAAAATTTCCCCTTCTTGTTGGGTATTTTTATACCCTTTTTTTTGACACCTTTTCTCTTCCTCCTACTATAACCTCTATTTATATGTTTTTCTTCTTTTTCCTTTTCCTTTTCTCCTTCCTCTTTGACCTTTGTGTAATAAATTTTCATTTTATTATTTCTATCTACAACACCAATGGGGGAAAAAAGGTGGTCACCCCTTTATCCTTATTAAGTTACTCATTTTTAGCTTGTAAGTTCCATTCTATGTTAGGTGGTGTTTCAAATCTTTCTTATATATTTATTCTACATATTTCCCTACTTAGCGGCTCTTAATAATATATCCACCAAAAATTTAGCAAATAAAATGTAGCAGTTAAAAACATAATGGGTAAAATATCTTGAGGATAAAATGTCATAGGATGAAAAATTCACGAGGATAAAACATCACATGACAAAACATTGTAATAGGCATGCTCACAAGGGACATGTTTCGAAAAAAATATGATACAACTTTCAACCACAGTTTCATGACATTTTCACAGCACTTCCAATACGGTGATGTTTAGTATTCATGACATTTTCTCCTACGATGTTATGTCATATGCAACATTTTATCATACTATGTTTTACATGATACATTTTTAACCACTACATTTTTTACTGCTACATTATAACTTGGAACCCTTAAAAGTTTTTTATCCTTTACTTTATCTTGATCTCATCCTACAACGTCCTTTATGTTTCTATATCCTCTAGTGCCATATTTTTTTACCTCGAACACTTTATAGAGAACTTCATTTTTTAACACCCTATAAGTTTTCATGGACTTCCTTCTTACCTATATTATTTTAATGATGTGATCCTATAGTGTGGGTAGATGATCCTTTAAAATATCATCATATGTGAATTTTCTAATTGTCATTTATTCTAGGATCCCCTTGATAATCTTGTCATATATTTAACATATCATACCACTTGATGGTACTTTTCAACCCACCATGGGTTTATAGATATAAGAAGAGTCATTTATGTATCTTCAATTTCATACCATAAGTCCTCCTCCTCTAATAACCCTATCATATTTCCTCCATGTATCATTATATTATCTTCTCCCTTAGACGACTTGCTCTCTAAGTATGTGACCAGTCTAGCTCTTGTGGTTGACGATGATCATTATAACTCATGAATATTTTCAATGCTTACCTTTATATTTCTTATTCATATTAAGCTGAATAAAATAGGGATTATTTTTATTTTCCTTAAGCTAACATGTACTAGTGACTCATTGACAACCTCCATGAATGATGCCACTGAGATAGTAGGTTATTCTTTGAAAGCAATCCTATATTATTTGTTAGAGGGTCCATCTCTAAATTTGTGGCCTCATTTTTTCCTCAAATAATATGAACAATTCTATTGTCTTCCATCTCTTCTCTGTGTAACACTTGTCTGATGGTAGACTTCCTCACATGAAAAATTATAATTTCTTCCACCATGATTTACAATGTGGCCATACCTAGATTTATATTCTTTATCCTCTATGACCTTTCCTTTTCCTTTTTTAGTGTTATGGAGTCTACAAAGCTGAGTTCAATGACAACCCTAGGTTATATTTTTATTTGCCCTTATTTTAGTAAGAAAGGAGGTGTTATCCTACTCATAAAATCCTATTCATGTTTTATCTCCATAAACTTCACCTAACCCCCTGTTATGATGCATCATCATTCCATCTAGGTTGAATTATATGTTGATTATGATGCCAATATTATAATTTGATTATTAATTCTAAGGCAAATATTATCTCTTTTGTCCTCTAGTTGGATATCTTGTTTGTCCTCTAGATGGATCCTGTTTGTCCTATAGTTGGATTTATTTTATTTTATTATGGGATCTATTTATTGTAATATTTTTATATCTTTATTTAGGATAATAAAATATACATATATAGGATGAATTTATAGTGGAGGATGCTTGATTGAAGTTTCACTAAAGTCTTAAGGGATATTACTCACCTTTTAACTCTTATGCAAAGTGGGGAACAAGAACACTATTACTAATTGACCCCTATGTGGAGGAACCTTTGAATCTTGTGGAAAATGGGGAACAAGAAAACTATTAATATATAGGATGAATTAATTACCCCATTTGGGACCCTTTGAGTTGCACTTAATGGGATTCACTATTGTACATGTGTCTACACATTCTTGGTGGAGTTTACTATTGTAAGTTTTTTAGGTGGAATATGATTTGTCACCCAATTCACTTGTTTAAGTGGGTTATGAGTTTTCACACACCTCACATTTTAGGTGGACATGGATTGGTTCACACTCCACATATTTTTTATATATTTATGTAACTCTCCTCTAGCTTTATGAAGCAACCATTGCAAAATAAATGTAATGCATTATAATGCAATTTTCTGAATTATGAATTCATTATAGTTATTCTCAAAAATTCACGGTGGATATTGTTATATATTGTTTTTTGATGTAGGTATTCACAAAGGAATACCATAAATCATATTATTTTAGTTTTTAAACTATTTAATATAGTTTATGGTTTGCAATTTTAGTTACAACACGACTAATTTGATAGCTAGTAATTCTGGAAAAGTTTTGTTCATACATAGCTTCACCTTAAGAGAGATACAAATATGATTTTAAATCTACACATTCAAAATTTTAATTGTGTATCATATCCATGTTCAAGAAAGGCTCAAAAGTTTTATTCAAGCCATTATCAATAGAAACAATATCTTTAGTGAGTTATGCTTCTATGAATATTCAATTTTTCAAAAGTGACAACATTGAGTATTGGAGAGATCAATTGAAGAGAATTATTGTGTGGAAAGGAGTTTGGGATAATTTTTTCCATGGGTACACACCACTTAAAGATTGTAATATCTTGAAACAAGATTAGAAAAGATTTTAAAAAAAAGATTAATAAAAAAGAGATGCACAAGCTTTATTCTATCTTCAGAATGCCATAGATTCAATCATTTATCCAAGAATTACAGGATGCAAGAATTCCCACAAGACATGGAATATATTGCAGACTTCATATCAAGGATATATTAAGGTAAGACAAGAAAAACTCCAAACCCTTAAAACAAATTTTGAAAATCTGAGAATGTTAGATTCTAAAGGTGTAGGAGATTATTGCATAAGGGTAAATGATTTAGTTCATAGAATGAGGGTTTATGGAGAGACTATACAAGATAGTTTTATAGCAAGAAATATTTTGAGATATTTATCTCATAAATGGATGCATATTTTGATTAGTATTAAAAATTTTAAAGATATGAATGCTATATATGTTGATGAGTTATTAACTTCTCTTTTGTCTCACAAATATAAGATGAGACTATATGCAAGAGATCTAAAACATGGTCTAGATAAAACACTTGAAACTAATGCAAGAGTTTCAAAGTAAAAATATAAAAATAGAAATAGAAATTAAGGGAATTTTAAATTCAAAGGATAAATCTGAAGTTAACTTGAAAAATAAGAGTAAGAAATATGTTATTTGTCATTACTACATAAATCTAGCCATATGATTACAGATTACAGGATATTAGAAACTAAAAATTGAGCCTATCAAGAAACAAAAGAGGGATTTTCAAGATAAAAAAATGAGTTTCAATAGGGATAAAATTATAGTCTCACAAATTTTGTGGGAATAGAGGAAGAAAAGAACCTATCTCTTGATTCAGATTTCTCAAATCAGGTGATAAGTCACAAAGATGATTTCACTAAGCTAGATGACTCCTTCAAAAGCCAAGTGCAATTAGGATATCAAAAGTACATCTATGTAGAATAAAATGGATACATGAAAATCACCACAATAAAAGGTAAGGATGATATAATTGATCACAATATCAAATGATATAGTGATAAAAGTAAGGCATGCAAGTTTTATAATCGTGCTAGTAAATCCACAATTGCTTATAGGGATTGTAAAGTTTTTGAAAATGAGGTGTATGTTGATTTTGATAATGTACCTAAAAAATTCATAAGTGAATTGGGAAAACCTATTGAATTTGATTTTCATGGCTTAAAAAGTCCTACAAAGGTTTCTAGTTCAACATGAAATAATATTAGCTCTTTGCAAGAGACTAATCATCCATCTACATCAAGATCAAGAAACAAAATGTGTTTGTTGCATCCTCACGTAACCTATAAGATATTGGATAATAATTGTGAGATGAGGATTAAAAGTATTAAACTTCAGGAAGGTAATGTTTTTGATGATTCTTATGATGAAAATATTAAGGTTGCATTATCATTTGTGACTAGTGAATCTAGAAGTGATGCAGAAGCTAGTCAAAATAAAGAATTGGTTATTGTTATGAAAGTAAAGATGGATTTAATTAAGAGAAATGGTATATGGAACTTAATTCAACCTCCATTCAATATATATGTCAAAATTGAATCCATAGATAGAGTTATTGAAGAATAAGAATGTTGAACAGTCGCATGGTTTTGATATAAAGGATAATTTTTTTGGTGTATATAAGTTTAAAAAGGCTTTTTATAGGATGAAACAAGCTCCAAGAGCTTGATCCTCAAGAATTCATATATGTTTATTGTATTAAGGATTTATAATAATTCAAAATGAACCAACTGTTTATATACAAACATTAAATTCTAATGTTTTATATGTCTATCTCTATGTAGATGACTTGATCATTATAAGTAGCTCTATGGACATGTTAAATAGCTTCAAGGAATCTATGAAATCACAATTTAAGATGGATGATCTTGTAATCATGAATTAATTTATTGAAAATAATTACATCAAAATAAAGAGTAAGTATTCATTTGTCAAACCAAGCATGTTGCGGACATGTTAAGGAAGTACAATGTTTAAATGTCAAAGCTTATTGATATTTTCACCAAGAGATTGTTAAAGGAAATTCATGGAAGACTTAAGAAGAAGATATAATTATCTCCTATATGCATCAAAAAGAGGGAATATTGAGTATGATGCCAATATTATAATTTGATTATTAATTATAAGGCACATATTATCTCTTTTTTCCTCTAGTTGGATATTTTATTTGTCCTCTAGATGGATCTTGTTTGTCCTGTAGTTAGGTTTATTTTATTATCTTGTGAGATATAATTCTTGTAATCTTGTTATATCCTTATTTAAGCTAATCAAAACTACATATATATGATTAATTTTTAGTGGGGGATGCTTGATTTAATTTTCTCTAAAGTCATAAGGGAGATTCTTCATCTTTTCACTCTTGTGCAAAGTAGGGAACAAGAAAACTATTCTTAATTGAACCCCACATGGATGAACGTTGAAAACTTATGGAAATTGGGGGAAAGATAAATATTCATATATGTTATAAATTAATTACCCCACTTGACCCTTTAAGTTACACTTAATGGTATTCACTATTGTACACATGTATGTGCACATTCTTGGTGGAGTTTACCATTGCAAGTTTTTTAGGTGGAGCATGAGTTATCACCCATTTCAATTGTTTAAGTGGGTTATGAGTTGTTAAAAACCTCACATTTTTTTTTTATATGGATTTATTCACACTCCACATATTGTTTATATATTTATATATCTCTCCTCTAGCTTTATGAAGCAACAATTGCAAAACAAATGTAATGCAATTTTCTAAATTATGAATTCATTCTAGTTATTATTCTTGGAAATTCATGGTGGATATTGTTATCTCTTATTTTATTTTTTAGGTATTCATAAATTAATAACATCAAGCTTATGGTTTTATTTTTGAAGTTATTTAGTATAGTTTATGGTCAGAAATTTCAATTAGAACACAACTAGTTTGACAACGAGTAACTCTGGGACAATTTTGTTGATACATAGCTTCATTTTGAGATAGATATAAAACTGATTTTTACTCCTCAACACATTAAAAAACTTCATGGAAGATATAGGGTCCATTGGGAGGGCTAGAGTTTCTGGAATTAATCTATCTAATATTTCATTTATGGCTTCTAACTAGAGTGGTGGTATTCTTTGCTGGAAAATTTTGTATGGGAACATAAATGTTATTTGTATACATGTCAAATAAAACCTCTTTATAAATTTTTCACCACCAAGTTTGATATGCATTATTGACCCAACACCATGTTCCCAATATGATCTCCATATTCCTTAATTTATTACTTTGTAATTATTATATGATAATGTGTTTAAATATTCCATTAATTTTTCATCAATGGGCTTCACATTTTCCATGACTATCATTCCCTACTTCCTAAGTCAAGGTCCTTGTAAAAACACATTGTAGTCACTAAGAGGAGATCCATATTTGAACTTATGAACAACATTTTTTTCTTGAATTTATCCATGATTTGCTTTTTGAAGGAAACATATAAGTTATATTTGAGTTTCAACATTACCACCTATCAGGAAATCTTTCTGATCTTTGTGGTGGAAGAAACCTCTTGATTAGTATAGTATACTTTCCAAGACACCATTTGGGTCACCTATAAAACTTTTGGATAACTCATCTAATCAATGATTAATAATATCTAGTTGGTGAAGGTCCACACTAAGTACGTAAACTCTTTTGTGATCATACTCCCCTTCTTATTTCATATTTTCATGTCATGACCTTCAATCTTCAGTCATGTGACTACGTGAATAGAATCTACGATGATGTGTTAAGGCCAATCAAGATATATAGTGTCATTATGCACCCATTTAAGCACGTTCTTCAAAGTTATTTTGTGCATTATGAATAATGGGAACAAGATCCATCCATCTAGTTTCATTTTGTGGATGACCTAATTTCTCTCTTCGTATCTTCCTAAATCCATTCTTGTATGAATGGGTATATCCTTAAATTTTCTTGCCACTCAACCCCTATGGTGGTGTCATAGATTGCTTCTAACCAAGAATATATGTACTTTTACACATCATCATAATGTTTAACATAAAATGGGACCTGGGAGAAAATTCCTTATGGATTTGAGAGATACAACTTCAATGAGTGATTTATGTGTTTTGTTCATTAAATTTACTCATCAAACATACTCTGTGTAGCCTCCATCTTTGTCATTTATATATTTCCTACCCTCAACTCATAAACAAGTTTTCATTATTTTTTTTACTTTATATATTTTTCATGGTTATTTCCTACCTTCTCATTTACTTTTCATAGTTTTTACAATTTTTACTATCCTATTTTTTATTTTGAAGAGCTCATATTTCATAAATTATTTTTTTTACATTCCACCCATTTTGAATATATTACTTATCATTCAATTCTCCTTCTTGGTTGTTCTTCATGACATTACTTTCCTCACTTAAAATTTTAAATTTTAAATTTCAAACTATCTATCTAAGATCTATTTTCCCACCATCCAACTATTCCTTATACTTAATTGAACTAGTGTTGTAATTACGCTTCCAAATAAAATCCTCGTGATAAAAAGTACTAAATTTTTTATCTATAGGAATGCCTTTTTAGGTTTTCACTCTTCTAATTTACCAAGCCATCATTTTTTGGTTTTTAATTTGGTGTTCAATCTAGTTTTCCTTTGATTTTTTTTCTTTTCCTATTTTTCAAAATCATATCTTTTTTTATCTTTTTACAAAATTGTTTCTAAGATTTTTATATTTATTTTTAAAAACTTGTTTATTTTTTTATTTCCCTCCTATTTATATTTTTTATATTATTTCAAAATTATTTTAAAAAACTTAATTTCTTTTCCTTTTTTTTTCTTTTCCCTCTTTCTATTTTTAATATATATTTTTCCCTCAACTTCTTATATAGGCCTTAAGACTTGCATCATTTATGTAGTCATTCCTCAACACACCTGATGTCAATATATGGTCAACAAAATATGTCCCTAATCACCAATTTTTCAATTTCCCTAGCTCCCTATATTTGTTATCATACAAAAATGCCTTATCTCTTCAAACAAACTCCTTACTCTAGTAATTTTTTTTATGCCATTCCTCCTAGTGCCTCTTCTTTTGTACTTGATTGTAAGCCATAATGAACCAATTTGCATCTTAATTATCCAATGTTATCAACCTATCCTTTAGAAATTCCTCATCATCTTGAAACATACATATAATAAATAAAAGGGGCAACGCTTAGTCAACGTCTTATAGGTCTTGTGTTATTCCCAAAGACCTGCCATAATTTTTTTTTCCAAATCCATTATCTTAGTGTTATTTTTCTTCATCAAAAACATCTCTAGTACCTTATTAAAAGACTCTTAGGTGCCATTCACATAGATTTGTCTAGTGTGCTCCCATTTTATATTTTGATAGTGTTTCAATAACTATTATATTGTGTGATTGATAAAGTGTTTCCCTTGATCACTTGTGATGTTAATCAAAAACCTAAACTCTATTGTCATACTTTTGTTTTAAAAATTAGATGTTTTCTTTGTCGTAAAATCCTTTATGAGGATTATTTCCAGCCATCTTATGAGATATTGAATCTCTATTATTATGAATCTCTATTATTATGACCTACCATATTTTGCAACATGCCTCCATTTTGTCCAAAAATATCGTAATGTTTACCAAATCCTTTGTTCTCACCTCAATCTAAAATAGATGAGTGTGAGGGAAATTATCTATTGATACCTTCTCATTCTTGTTATCAATTATGGATAAATAATCCCAACCATGATTGCTTTCCCTTGGCTTTATCATTATTTTAAACTCAATCTCCTAGAATAGCATGAATAATCTACATATTCATTGTATTATAATTAGATTATTAATTAGATATTTTAGTGGCTCATGACCAACATAGAATTTAAATGGTGTTACCGATAAATAATGTTTTGATATTTTCAAAGCATGTGCCATGGGCAAAGCTTATCTCTTTATGGTTGTATGGTTGATTTCCCCGTTGGTAAATTTCCTTGTGTCAAATAATATTTATGGTCCATGTGGGCTTGCAATTGTGGTAGTATGGAATCTATTACTATCTTTGACACTCTAATGTGTAAATGGAATGACCATTTATAATATAAAAAACCAAAATTGGAGTTGTAACAATATTATTCTTTAATTTATAAAATGCCTCATGTTATTACAAAGTCCATTCAAGTGATTTATTATTTTTATTTAATATTTCTTATATAAAGACATTAATAGTGACATTATTCCAAATGAACCTCTCATGATAACCAATATATAAAAGTAATATGCTAGCATTATGTTTCACCTTTGGTGCCAATATATTCACTACGATTGTGGTGTTGAGGGAATCCACCATTAGTCCTTTGTAAATAATGTACCCAAGCAAGGTCCCAAAGTGTCTCATAAATATACATTCAATGATATTATTAGAAACTTACACTTTTAAGCATCATTCAAAGCACCTAAATTTGGTCTTTGAGTAACTCATATACCATTCAATCATCAAAGTATACTAATATAAACCCATTAAAAACATCTATGAAATCATTGATCTAATCTAGTTGAATATCATAGGGTAAAAGACATCACCATGTGATGCAGAAGCATCAAACAACTTGTGTAAATTTGATCATGTGTAAATGTGGTTGGTCTCTTAATATCCATTGGAAGGGAATTGAGTCATTAGGTGTCTTAGTTTGGTGTTCTTTGGCTTGGGAGAGTTTTCTATCAAAAGCTTAATTTGAAAATTTTAAATATGTGTATGTGCTTAGGAGCATTTTTGTAGTGTGAAAGAGTGTCATGTTAGTGAATGTTAGTACAAGGACCTAAATGAGTCTATGTGTGTATAAGAAGATATCTTATGTATATTTCATAAATAAGGTGGTATAAACCATGGAATTTGAATGTAATGTATATGTGAAGGTGGTTACCAAGAGTTAGTTATCAATAAGTCAGTTGCTTACGTGTGTAAGGGAAATGAAATGAGCTTTTGAATAGAAAAGGTGTTAAGTTCATATATGGAAGTCAGAGTGGAAGTTAGGGAATTAGTTAGGATATTTTAAGGGCTTTAGAGTGGTATGACCACTGTCCATATAGATACAAGTGACTATGTGTTAAGAGGAAGGAAAGAGACATAAGTAGGTCTAAGCATGAGTGAGAAAAGACACATAGGAAGTGAGTTAGGACTTCAAACTTTAAAAGAAATTAAAATATGGTAGGGGTGTAATAAAGTGCCTTTGGTTTCTTAGTATTCATCTGTACCATTCCATACCAACTAGAAAATACTAAAAAAGGTTGTTAGGTGATAAGGTTGATTGAGAGTTTAAGGAGTGTAGAAGGTAGCTAAGGCTTTAAGAGAGTGTGAGTAAGGTGGAAACAAGTGTATTGAGTTTGAAAGAGGATATCCATGTTAAATATTATCCATATAAGACCTAGATCAATAATCCAAGTGTTTTTGTCAAAGAGGCTTATGGCCAAGTGAAGACTAGTGTATGAGATTATAAGGAGAGATTGAGAATGAGTAGAATGATATGAATGGATGAAGAGAGGACTTCAGAGGTTCTAAAAGCATGTATAAATATTGCATAAGATATGTAAATAAGGCATGAAAGAGAAACACATCAAACTAAGAGAGAGTTGACAATTAAGAGTAATCTGAGAAGATTGGTTGCAAGATTTGTTGAATGTAGGTGTTAGAATAGAGAATGAAATAGGTATTTGGATCACCATGTATATAGAGGATCCTAACATGGTAGAAAAATTGGACTTGGATCTATCTTATTTTGAAATATTGACTTGATGATACCTTGAAAAACAATCGATAAAGATGTAGACTTTCCTTCCCACCCCAGTTTCAAAGCACCTCATCTATGAAGAGTATGGGAAAAGGGTTATATACGCACCTTATTTTCTTCCATGTAGTCCATATAGATTCTAATCTCCCCTAATTTATCATTTTGTATTATCACAGAAATTACCTATTTTGAATCTTCAATGGATTTATGATATTGCCAACATTTTATCTAATTTTCTTTTTCACCTTTGATCCTTACAGTGGGATGTTGAAAATATAATTGAGGTATATATAGAGTTGGAATTTCTTTTTTCATTCCTAGATAAAGCTCATGGTCATAATTAAGATATTTCATTATTAACACATTCAATGTTTCATTATGGTAAGATATTATGTGATCAAATTAAGTGTGGGTTTTTTCATGTGCATAATCGGATGCA
Source organism: Torreya grandis (assembly GCA_037957365.1). Lineage (NCBI taxonomy): Eukaryota > Viridiplantae > Streptophyta > Pinopsida > Cupressales > Taxaceae > Torreya > Torreya grandis. The sequence goes on along the minus strand of JARHVA010000112.1, from coordinate 6,193,284 downwards.
TCAATTTCTATTAATAATTAATTTTGAAAATCTAGTAATGTAAGTATTAGTACATAACAATGTCTATATTTAAGTTTTTCAAATGCTCTTTGTTGTGTAACTAGCCATAAGAATCTTCCTTTAGTGTTGCATTTGTTATGCTTTGCTCAGAGGAAAAGTCACATGAAATAAATGAAGGACAATTATCATGTATAATTTTTTTAATCCCACAAATCTACAAAGTTCTATGAGATTTTTTTTCTTAGCCATTCTTGGATGTTTTGGATCTTGGTTGGGTCCACATGAACTCCTTGTGTGTTTATAATGTTTACTAGAAATTATATCTCCCACATGGTAAATAAAATTTTCTCCATATTAGCATCCAACTTGTGTTTCCAAAAAGTTTGAAACACTTGTTTAATATAGCACAAATGTTCATCTTGTGTTTTGCTAAAGATTAAAATTTCATCAAGGTAGACAACAAAAAATGAAGTAGTGTAAACCTTGAGGATGTCTTTCATCATCCACATGAATGCATGAACTCCTTGTGTGTTTTTAATGTATAGTAGCTATTATATCTCCCACATGGTAAAAAAAAATTTCTCCATATTAGTATCCAGCTTGTGTTTTCACAAAGTATAAAACACTTGTTCAATATGGCACAAATGCTCATCCCATGTTTTGCTAAAGATTAAAATGTCATCAAGGGAGACTACAAAAAATTTAGTGTAAACCTTGAGGATGCCATTCATCATCCACATGAATGTCATTGGTGCATTAGTTAAGCTAGAGGTCATAACAAACCACTCAAAAACACCTCCTTTGCTTTGAAGGTTATTTTTAGGACGTCTCTAGGTTCAAAAAGAATATGATGGTACCAATACTTAACATTGATTTTTGTGAAGAATTTGGCACCAATTGGACTTTCAATCCTTGGAAGAGGATAGAGATTATTCAATATTATTTTGTCGAAAGCTTTTTAATCAAATCACAACCACCATGTTACATCCTTTGGCACGATCACAATTAGGATGTCGTAAGGTGATGAGTTGGGCATAATGTGTAATTTATCCACTAGTCCATACATTTACCTCTTGATCTTTTCAATCTCTAGAAATGATTTGTGGTATAAAGAATCATTTGTTAGAGGTATTCTGGGTGTAAAATATATGGTATGCTTTTTTGCACAATGTGTAGGAACTTATATAGGTGAGTGAAAGATATCCTTATATTCTCCCAAAATATTGTTTACTCATTTTGTTTTTGATGTTTCTGGAGGAAATACAATATTAATTGATGTCAAAACGATGTTATTACATTCAAGTCACATTTTAAAGAGTATAAACATTTTACTAGAACTAACTTCTTAAACTACTTGCCTCCAATGAGTGAAATCTTAAGAACTACTTCTAATATCTTGTATCTCATATCGCCAACATTGATGACAACATTTTTAGGATTTACTAAGAATATCATGTTATTAAAAATAGTAGGCAACTAAAAGTAGTATGATGCTCAAAATTGTTGGTTACTCAAAATCGTATGTTTCTACCATTTTTATTGGGTGTACTTATTATCAAAATTTTAGAATAATATATGTAATGTGATATATTCTATTTGTTTCTTCCGTGGAAGCTTAAATTCAACATCATAATCATTTGAAAAATCTCTTGTTTATTCATAACTAACAACCATTTAATCTAATTATAATAAATTAAAATATGTATTTTTATATTATTAATATTTCCATTTTGTATTTTAAATAAATACATTCATTTAACTATCAACATCATAAAATTTGACGATTAAAAAATAAAAACAATTAATTTCAAAAGCATTCAAATTGTCATTGTAACTCTTTCTAATTATATTAAATTTTTACTGATTAAAAAATAATATTAAAACACTATCATTAAATTATACCTATTAACAAGGTAAAAATTATACCTCTATATTTTCTGATAATTAAGCAGCAATTTTTTGATACTTCCCCACTATTCTCCTCATGCTTTATAAAACAAATATTTGAATCAATTAAAATTATACAAAATAAAGAAACACTATATCTTATTTATTTATAAATATCTCAAAGTATAATTTAAGTTGACTTTCTTGCTTAAAGTAAGATAACATTAAAAATATACTAATAAGCATGGAATAATATATTTAAATAAATTATTTGGTGTAATTAAAAAAACATAAACTATCAACATAATGCATTCGATGTTATTTATGGAAACTAAAATCAGACACTTGATAATCAGATTACTTCTACCCTGCACAGAAATAGAAAATATGGTCTTTCAAGGCTAATAAAAAATATTTTTAATACATAGCATTATAAAACAACTTCGCGATATAAATTGGGTGAAAGATATTAACATAATTATATTTAATTTTGAATCCATGGTGTGAAAAGGTGTTTTTTTTATTGAGAGCTGACCATTTACCATAGTTAGGATGGACTTTTCAAACAATACCCTCGTTCAAAGAATACACTCGTTCCCCATTCTCCACAAAACGTAATTAAAAAAATTGTTTTAATAAATATTCTTAAAATTAATAATATAATTATTTTTTTAAAAATTAATTAACGTTTTTATTTGTATCAAATTTATTATTTATTATTTAATAATAAATTATATTTGAATTATAAAATTAAACTTTTGTGAGTTTAAAATTAAAAAAATTGTTGAAATAATCTTGTAATTTAATATAAGGGTGAAATCAAAGTTTACATTAAATTTAAAAAAAATTGTTGAAATAATTTTGTCATTCAATATAAGGGTGAAATCAAAATTTACATTAAAATTAAGTCTTCCTTTAATCTAACATTAATAAAAATATTCATAAACATTAGACTTTATTCAGGTTTTGTTGGTAAACCTTTAATATTATCCTCATGTGTCTTTTCTCATAAGTCTAGAGAATGTATGCCTAAGACAGCCTGCGTAAGTCTAACAGACTTATTTTAGTTGTACAAAATTTATTTACATTTTAAAAAATGTCTCTTCTTGTTAAGCAATTATTATAAAAAAATAAGAGTTAAATAAAAATATTAAATATTAAATATTGTGAGAGATATAATGTCAATTCTTATTTGACTTCTAATTTTCTAATTACAATAAAATCACAAAAATATATAAATAATTTTTATCATTATCTTAACATATTCTTATTATCAAAATCTTTAGTTTTGGCATAGATCAAGAAGACTTTTGAACTTATTGAACACCACATAATTCAAAGGTTTAGTAAAGATACCTACAATAATAAATTTGTCTGAGAAAAATATAAGATCCACTACTTTATTTGTTACAATAATTAAAAAATAATGATATTTAACATCCATTTATTTTGACTTGATATAAAGAGATAGGTGTTTTGAATAACTATGTGATTATTGATGTGAAACTTTATAGAACCAATATGAATAGTCTATAGATTTGAAAAAAATTATTGAAAATAAAAAAAATTCATAAAAAAATTGTTAATAAATTTATTACAAAGTCTTAATTCTTACAACATCAACTAAAGGTAATTAATGAACTAAGATGCATCATATTTTATGCTGTATAAAATTTATCATCGACACTATCACCAAAATCTACATCAAAATATCTTACAAACTGAATTTTTTTGTTCAAATAATATTGAAAACTAAAATATGTTGTTCCAAATAAAGAAATAAAAACTAAGTTTCTTATGACTCCCTTGATGTCATCCATAAATCTAGAAATAATAAACATCGCAAAAGAAATGTTTAATTGTCTGATCAATCCATAAATCAAGCTAATGACCAATCATTAACATTTACAGCCATCGACCGAATCTCCACCATCATCTCTTGAAAGCTCAAAATTGTGATTCATAGTACCCGCTTAAGACTTGCAAACTTCCATTTGAAAAAAAATCAATAAACTTTTTTTTTCGGTTGGTGAAATGGAGATGACGTGAGGTATCTTATTCGTCTCTATACCAAAACATTATCAAAACATATTATTGTATTAATCTTCGATCTACCATTTTGAACCTAAATAGAATACAATGTAGGAATAACTTGATCAAAGAAAAGGGAACTATAAGGGGGAGAGCAAGGGCTATGTCAATTAAAGGTGTCGGGCCCGTGCACAGTTAATATACCATAATAATAAGTTTTAAAATGTTGAATCATAAAGGAATTACTAAAGTTGTATATATATTAGTTGTATTTAACAGAATTGACACAACATTAAGGTAAAGGAGTCTTAATTATATGTGTTTCAATTTATTAGTTATAAGTTAAAATTTATATTGCTCAAAAAAATATTGTTTTGTTTTATTAATATTTGTACTACAAAATTTTGTTAGATTTAATAATATATCTTCGCTATGATATTGAGAATATGATCATATATTCTATTCGATAAGAATAAACTAAAAATAAATAGTATATAAAGAGAAAGAAAGAAAAATAAGACATAAGTGTTGATGCATGTTTTTATCTCTCCAATCTCACATCTCACTTAAATGATACAAGAGTGTCAACTAAAATATCAAAATCATGATATCGAAAGTTTGGTACACAACTCATATATCGGATTTAGGTAGACAACTCATATATCAAAATTTAGGTAGATAACTCATGTATCACTTAATTGTAGACGTCAATAAAAAAAATCTAAATTTGTTATATTTAAATTGATTTTTAATTTAAAACTCAAATAAAATAACACATCTATTAAATTCAATAAAGATTAAAATTTAATATATTAAATAATGACAAAATTGATTAATAATTTAAAAGATAAGTAAAAATGCTGAAAATAAACTAGGACTAAAAATAAAAATAAACATATAATCTTTACTCACTTTTTCTGAAAGATAAAATAGAAAAATTAACATATATATATATATATATATATATATATATATATATATATATATATATATATATATATATATGATTTCCTGCATGCTTACACAAAAACATTTTATATATCGCTATTGAAGTAGGAAAAAACACTTCTAATAGGCGGTTAGATATACACAAAAACATTTTATATATCGCTATTGAATTAGGAAAAAACACTTCTAATAGGCGGTTAGATATATCAGGAAATCATATATATATATATATATATATATATATATATATATATATATATATATAATATATATATATATATATATATATATATATATATAATTATATAATTTCCTGCATGCTTACACAAAAACATTTTATATATCGCTATCGAAGTAGGAAAAAACACTTCTAATAGGCGGTTAGAAATTTAGTCGTGTGATGGCATCTACTCTTCAACTGGGTTCAAGATTCTAGATTCATTGGGGCTATTAATGCACCATATAGGTAGATATAATAAAAGCTCCATTGGGAAACCATTCTCTTTGATTAACTTCGGTTGGAACATTCTCCAGTGCACAGAAAATGTTTAAGATAAAACATTTAATGTAAATTAATTTATGGTTTTAGAGATGGTCTTATATGAATGCTCTTTCTAGCTAGTAGCTAGGAAACTATCTTTGTATAGAGTGTTCCAAATATTTCCAAGACCAAGCTTACTATTTATTGGGGATAATAAAATAGTTTATTTTAATTACCTGTCTAAACGTTAATATAACTTTATATACAAATATATGTAAAAGTGTTTAATTGGTTTTATAAGAATGCTCTTTCTAACTAATTATGGAAGAAATTTACAATCTGTTAGAAAAATAAAATAATATATTTTTCTTGATTGTCTGAATGTTAATATACAAATATGAGTAAAAAATTTTAAATATATAATCATTTTAACTATTGACCGACCTAATACACTAGTAGGATAGTATCTTCTTCCAAATTTAATCTAATGATCCCACCATATCTGAGCCCACCAAAAAAATCTAAATTCACTCTTTGTTAATGTTGACCATTTTTGGTCCAACAGGGCAAAATTGGTCCCCCCTTTTTTTCCCTTCCCTATTTTGAGCCAGTAGATTTTGATTTTGCACAAGTCCGAAAATTTCTACGGACTCTGTAGGAAGAGGCAAATTCCCACTTAGGCACAAGATGGACCATCTCAAGAGCCCTTGCGGAGGGTAGGGAATGCTTTCAAAAGAGGCCACAGCAAGAAAAGCCGCAAAGGTAAGTTTCTTTCAGAAATTTGACTAAGGCAAAGGAAATACCCTTCGAAAGGGTCGTTTCCAATTTTCCCGAAGGGAACTTTCCAAGGCAGTCGAGAGAAAAGACAAGGACTAATTCCTTCAGACTTTTTTTCTGAAGGAATTCGGAAGGGTCCAAAGCAGAAAGCCCGAAGAAAGGTGCAAAAAAGACTAAGGCAAGAAGTGATTTCTTTCAGACTTTTTGTCTGAAGGAATTCCTTCAGACAAAAAGTTTGAAGAAATTTGGGAAAGCCACGAGCCAAAAAGCCTGGGGAGAAAATTTGAAGAAGCAGACAAGGCAATTCTTGTGGACTTTTTGTCAGCGGGAAAATGTCCACAAAAAAAAGTCCGCAGGAAAAGGTTCTGAAGAAAATACGCTGCCAAAGGACCCCGACGAGCAGGTGCCCTTGCGAGGGACTCTTAGCCAAAACGAAGGGCACTTCTCCATAAATCGAAGGGTCACCTTCCCTTCAAGAAGGTTCAAATCAAGAAGTCCAAAGGAAAGGAAGCAACAGAAGAAGCTGAGAGAAAGAGAAAGGCTGAAGAAATTCCAAGGGGTGATGGGCCTGAGGACGTCAAAATCAAGCATGGAAAACTAGCCGTTGGAAGTTCAAATGCAGTGATGGGTGCACAGACATCAAATTTAAGGCTCGTGAAATAGCCGTTGATTTTGAAAAGCAAAATAGAAGAGCCCAAGGAACTCAGCGACCTGCCAAGAAGAGAGCCTGAGGGCCGAAGGAGCCAAAAAGTGACAAAGCCAGAAAAGGACAAAGCGAGGAAGAAGACAAAGTGTAAAAATAGACAAATAGTCTAGGTGGCAAAGGGGAGGCGAGTTATTGCTAGGTGGTCATCAAACAGTGCAAACAGTGAGCAGTGTGGCCTGCTTTCTCCATTTTGCATTTATAAGGGGACAAATCGGGTGAATATCTAGAAAGAGCAGTCTATTTATAGAAAAGAGGTGTGGCCCATGCTTTCACATTAATGTTGAATGCCAAAGTCAAGATCGATGATTACATAGCATGGTTCCAATAGGCCTCTTGTAGAAGAATGACATCAGCAATAATGACTTCCTCTTCTCAATGCTCTCAGCGCACATGGGCCAACTTGTAAAAGAGCGCCAAAGTCTTTTCCAAAGCAGCACCTTTACTTCTCCTCCTCTTTCTATATATTGTAAACTTCTCATTTTGAAGAGGGATCCATTCTCTTAGCCCATAAGGCAAAGCTCTGCCCAAAAATCTCTCAAGCTTGTAAGACAGAACTCTACCAAATTTTTACCTTGAATCAAGACTTGGCATTTTTACCTCCATTTGGACTTGCACTCACACATATGTCTATGTTTTCTTTTTGTGTTAAGTCATTTCCTTTTATGCTTTTCACAGATCGATTCCAGCATGTCTAGTGCATTGTGAAGTTTCTTCTTGTGCAGGTCTGCCAAAAGTGTCTACAGCAAGAATATAGGCGCATGTGAATAGGTTGCCAAAGTGTGTCTCAAAACACCTTTGATAGTTACTTCCTCCCTGTATCTCTACAGACCCCTGACTCACTGAAACAGAAGAGTTTCCCACATCAGATGAAGTGTATGGGAGCTTCTTCTTGGTGAAAAGTGTATGTTCGGGCTGAGTGGGTCATCTTTTTTAGTGTATCACCTTTTTAAGTTTAGGCTTAGGTTTTGTTTCAGCATCTTTCTCCCTTTTCATCCCCCCCTTTCATTTATTTGATAGCAGTAGGAATTTCAAGACCTAAAAGATACCTCAAAAAGAGCTAGCCCTTATCTAGAGACTCTTCCCCCCCAGCTTCGCCCGTCCCACAGGTGAGGGGGGAGTTTCCATTATTGCATGTGGAAGGTAGGAGCTCAGCCTCCTGCCCAGGGTGCAATCCACTGCATCAATAGTTTTTGGCACGCCCAATGGGACCAACTAGGACAAGTTGTGTCCAAAGTGTTGAAAATTTTTTGGTGTGTTCTTCAACCGACCAACCTTTGGAGGCTTTTGCATCAACACCAATGGCAACTCCGAGTTGAATCAGCTGGTTAAGTAGTCCTAGTGCCATCAAGAAATCACATTTTTTGTATGTATAATCCCTTCACCCAGCATCATAGGCCTTGTGTTCCTTCATATTACCATGATCAAACTCACATTTTTCATGCAATCCCCTCAAGTAGATTTCTTAGTCTTCCTCAACTCCCTCAGGTCACTGATCCCGATGGCATGATCCTAACTTGGAGGGAAATAGTGGAATCATGGGGCAAGAAAGAGGAGGTGAAAGGTTTTGCTCAAAACCTCGAAGAGGATGAACCTGCTTCTGCTCATGATGATGATTATGATCTCCAGGAAAGGCTCTTCCAAGAGGATATAGCCAAAATAATTATAGAGTTGGAATCCAGAGAGAGATTCCTCAGCCAATGTGTGATGGATGGTTCAGACCCAATGGCACATTCCATGTTTGAACACACCCCATCTACACACCCCCAAGAGAGCTATCAGGCCACACCTGATATAGATGAAGTGCTAACTAGATGGAAGGAGGAGAATCATTCGATTCTAGCTCAAGGACTGCCTCCTCTTCCACATGGTTTTTTCACTTCACCCCTTCTCAAGGAGGAACCTATTTTGCAGGAGGCAAGTGATGAGCAAAAGATCCAATCTATAGCTTTCCAAGAGGATATAGTGAGTGACAACAAAGAATAAATCATCATCGATGCTCCTTGTGAAGACATCATCAACAATGGAGAGGATTCAAGGCATCCATACATACAAATGTTCCAACAATACGAAGAGGAACGTAAGCATGGTGAGCTCTCTCCTCCTTTGTTTGATGAACTTCTTTGTTGCTTCAATAAGGAGGATGACTACACCGAGGAACCTGAGTTGGAAAAGGATCAGATGAATGTCTTTGAAAAACTAGAGACTCTAATCCTTGAGTAGGAAAAGGAGACGTTGGTTCACCTTGAGGAAAGCCTTGAAGAAGAAAGCTTTGAACAAAGAGGTGATGTTCTGTGGGATGAGCAATCAGTTTTTGATTCCATTTCAAACATCACAATAGTCACCCTTCTTCAAGAAAGCTTTGAGGGAGGAGAGGATGAGTTTGACAGGATCTCCCACAAAGTAGAGGGAAATGGGTCAAACCATGATGCATTGCAGAGGAGCTGTACATATTAAAGGGCTTATGGTGATGAGCCAACAACCATTTATTTCTTGGTGAAATGCACTAGCATGAAAGACCAAAATTTAATAGGATTCTAAGAACAAGAAGAGTACGTATATGTTGGAAGCATGTTTGAATTTGATCCACTCGGATGCAGGCCAATCGAGGTGATAGGGAAGAGGAGCAAGTCACCAAGTCTCTAACCATTTAGCCACTTGTCTGGCATTGTAAGTTTCTTAACTAGGGAGTGGACTTAAGAAATTTTCCCTTTGATCCAGGAGGGAGGCAAATACACCTGGTTAGTTGTACATAGTAGTTTGCTTTCAGTTGTCTTTCCTATTTTCCCTAAGTGCACTTTGCACAAGTAGTGTTTTTAGCCTTGTGTGTGTTTTCCTTTCTGTGTGGGGTAAAATTTCATGATTGATTCTAGGATCTCTCAAGGTTATTATTGGCTTTTTCTTCAAAGCTACATTCTAACTTCATGCCCAATGGACTTTAAGGCAACTGGTCTCTAAGCATTTTTGGTCTAATAGGCCAAAATTAGTCCCCCCTTTTTTTCCCTTTGCTATTTTGAGCTAGTACCTTTTGATTTTGCACAAGTCTAGAAATTTCTACGGACTCTATAGGTTTTCTACAGACTCTCCAGGTCCATTTCTATAGACTAGACAGGCAGAAAACTATGCACTCCACAGGAAGAGGCAAGTTCCCACTTAGGTGCAAGATGGACCATCTCAAGAGCCCTTGCGGAGGCCAGGGAATGTTTTTAAAAGAGGCCACAACAAGAAAAGCTAGAAAGGTAAGTTTCTTTTAGAAATTTGTCTAAGGCAAAGGAAATACCCTTTAGAAGGGTCGTTTCCAATTTTCTCGAAGGGCACTTTCAAAGGCAGTCGAGGGAAAAGATAAGGACTAATTTCTTCAGACTTTTTGCTTGAAGGAATTCCTTTGGACAAAAAGTTTGAAGGAATTTGAAAGGGTCCAAAGCAGAAAGCCCAAAGAAAGGCATGGAAAAGACTAAGGCAAGAAGTGATTTCTTTCAAACTTTTTGTCTGAAGGAATTCCTTCAGATAAAAACTCTGAAGAAATTTGGGAAAGTCGCGAGCCAAAAATCCCGGGGAGAAAATTTGAAGAAGCAAACAAGGCAATTCTTGCAGAATTTTTGTCTGCGGGAAAATGTCCACAAAAAAAAGTCTGTGGGAAAATGTTCCAATGAAAATAGGCCACCGAAGGACCCCGAAGGGTAATTGCCCTTGTGGGGGACTCTCGACCAAAACGAAGCACACTTCTCCATAAGACGAAGGGTCACCTTCCCTTCGTGAATGTTCAAAGCAAGAAGTCTGAAGGAAAGGAAGCAACAGAAGAAGCTGAGAGAAAAAGAAAGGCTAAAGAAAGTCCAAGGGGTGACGGGCTCAAGGATGTCAAAATCAAGCACAAAAAACTAGCCATTGGAAGTTCAAACGTAGTGACGGGTGTGCGGACGTCAAATTCAAGGCTTGTGAAATAGCCGTTGATTTTGAAAAGCAAAATAAAAGAGCCCAAGGAACTCAGTGACCTGCCAAGAAGAGAGCCCGAGGGCCAAAGGAGACAAAAAGTGATAAAGCTAGAAAAGGACAAAGCCAAGAAGAAGAAAAGTGCAGAAATAGACAAACAGTCTAGGTGGCAAAGGGGAGGTGAGTTATTTCCATGTGGTCATCAAACGGAACAAACAGTGAGCAGTGCGGCCTGCTTTCTCCATTTTGCATTTATAAGGGGATAAACCACATGAATATCTGGAAAGAGTAGTCTATTTATAGACAAGAGGCGTGGCCTATGCTTTCACATTAATGTTAAATGCCAAAGTCAAGACTGGTGATTACATAGCATGTTTCCAGCAAGCCTCGTCTAGAAGAATGACATCAGAAACAATGACTTCCTCTTCTCAATGCTCTCAACGCACATGGGCCAACTTGTAAAAGAATGCCAAAGTATTTTCCAAATCGGTGCCTTTACTTCTCCTCTTTCTATATATTTTAAACTTCTTATTTTGAAGAGGGATCCATTCTCTTAGCCCGTAAGGCAAAGCTCTGCCCAAAAATCTCTCAGGCTTGTAAGGCAAAACTTTGCCAGATTTTTACCTTGAATCAAGACTTGGCATTTTTACCTCCATTTGGACTTGCACTCACGCATATGTCTATGTTTTCTTTTTGTGTTAAGTCATTTCCTTTTATCCTATTCATAGATCGATTCCAGCATGTCTAGTGTATTGTGAAGTTTCTTCTTGTGCAGGTCTGCCAGAAGTGTCTACAATAGGATTATAGGTGCATGTGAATAGGCTGCCAAAGTGTGTCTCAAAACATCTTTGATAGTTCCTTCCTCCCTGTATCTCTACGAAAACCTAACTCACTGAAATAGAAGAGTTTCCCACATTAGATGAAGTGTATGGGAGCTTTTTCTTGGTTAAAAGTGTATGTTTGGGCTGAGTGGGTCATCTTTTTTAGTGTATCACCTTTTAAGTTTAGGCTTAGGTTCTGTTTCAGCATCTTTCTCCCTTTTCATCCCCCATTTTCATTTATTTAATAGCAGTAGGAAGTTCAGGACCTAAAATATACATCAGAGGGAGCTAGCCCTTATCTAGAGACTCTCCCCCCAGCTTCGTCGGTCCCACAGGTGAGGGGGGAGTTTCCATTGTTGTGTGTGGAAGGTAGGAGCTCCGCCTCCTACCCAGGGTGAAATCCACTGCATCAACAGTTACCACATGGTAAAAGTGATAAGGGTTATAGAATTAACACTTATTGTAATGTCCTTTTCCTAGCCTTTACATGAGATTGTCTGAGTTAGCCTATTCAATTGTTCCTCTAGGCTAACAAAGTGTGGTTAAGAAACTCTGGTGACCATTTATCCAACATGGTGTAGTTGGGATTTTCATATTGCCTTTTTCTAGAGTGTTTTTGGTGTTTTCTCCCATACTATTTTTAGTAAGTCAGTTTTGGGCGTCGAAGAAGCTATTTGTCAATCATATTATTTTTAGCAGTGTTGGTGGGAGAAGTTGTTACCTATTTTTCAATGTTATTTGGTCAATGCACTAATTTAAAATAACATAATGTTATTAAATTTGAATTAAATATTTAACTTATGTTATTTTATAAAGTTTCTTTATAAAAAGGACTTGGATGACATAGTGAAAATTATAACGTTAAAGTTTTATAATTTAAATTGGGCACCTAGGGAGATATAAGGTGACTTTATAATTTAAAACATTTTATTCCCCAAAAAGGAGATCATGGGTTTTAAGGGTGTTGAGAGCTCATTTTTCATTATGTTGGATGATATTTGATATTGTTATTCTCTCTAGAGAAGATTACGTCTTGGTTTATGAGGACGAAAACCCTCATAGGCAACATTCTTCATGTTGTTGGAAGATAAAGTCTAGAGGATTATTAATGTTTTCATATAGGAAACACAGTTGAGGAGATTGGAGGTCTTATTGTTCAAATATTATTGAAGATTTATTACATAGTGGTTGGAAATCGCTAGAGCAAGAGTTTGAAGGTTTTTATTGTTGTTGTTGTTGCTTCTTTATGCTTGTTGTACCATTACCCTTGCTATTTGTACACTTTTGGGAGGCACTGAAGATTCGTGTTGCTTGTTACTAGGGTTTTGGGTGTGTTTCAAGGGCATTTTAGAGGCACCTAGAGTTGCACACATCACTCTATTGCTGCTTCATTATTGATGTTGTCCATGGTGATGAGTGACCCCTTTCGACACTCTAATTTGAAGATTTCTTCATCATCTCAGTCTTTTTGATTGTTGAACTTTCTATGTATGTTGGATTTTGATAATAGATGATATTTTATGAACTGGGTTATAACTATTTTGATGAAAAACTAAGTATATTTGTTGATATTAAAATCTAAAAATTTTAGCTATGTAATCTCGATGTAATATTTAGTTTTGAGTTGAAAATATTATTTCAATATCTTTAATTTTGTTGTAGTATATTGTTGTATCAAATATTGAAAAAAAATCTCAAAATAATCATCTAAAAACAAAGGTAAAACAGGGCAGCCTACTACAGTGGTATCAAAGTAGTCTATAGTGCCATCCTGAAGTATGACAAAACTAGTAGTCTATGAGTGATACATAGCCAACATCAATATTATTTGAGGAGAAAAAAATTAAATACTAACATTGAATAGACTCCTATAATTCCCTTTGTTGATGAAGAAAGAATTGAAACAAGTATGGGTGACAGAGCTCGGGATAACATGGGAAATGAGAAACTAAATACCCAGGAGATGCTTAATGATATGATGAGATGATAGTGATAATTTTAGAAAGGGTTACAATATACCTTGGCATAAATGATATCCCTATTGCCACAACATATGGAAGGAACAACAATAATAATGGCAATAATGGAGGAAACAACAACAATGGGAATATTAGACATTCTGTGGACAACAGACCTGCTGGTCAACATACTAAGACATCTTCTTCTAGGCTTCTTATGCCTACCTTTCCACCTAGATTCTAACCCCAAGTTGGGAATGAACCCACCTTCAATAATTTACAGGATGAGGTCTTACAAGATTGGAGGGATTGAGAACCAGATATCTATGCAGAGATGTCTTTCAAAGACTATTGTGACCTTAGAATGAATCACAAACCATACAAGGGTGGAGGAGCACATAACCATGATTTACAAAGGAAATTTGGGAACCTCACAATTTCATTTTATGATGGCATAGGGAAGACTACTGCAAGGGCTTGGGTGCAGAAGTTAGACACTTCTATTTAGCCAAATCCGATGCCAGAAGATGAGGCCATTAAATATGTCACTCTACACTTAGATGGTGTTGCCCACGAGTGGTGGCATCATGGGAAGATTAACCTAGGACATGATCAAATTGATATATATGTTGAGTTCACTAAGAGGTTGATAGATAGATTTGATATGAAATATCTTGAATTACACTTTAAGGAATTGGCTCAACTTAAACAATGGGGTAATATGGACAACTTGGGTACAGAGTTCTAGAGACTTTTGGTACTTGTTACAGATATCTTAAAAAGGAGGTTGATTATTCTTTATGTTTATGGGCTTTCAGACCCTTTACATGGTTAGGTTAAGGGACTCAATCTAGCCACTTTACAGGAAGCCATCAAGAGGGTGAGGGATATGGAGTCTTCTACTTTCAAAAGTAAATTCCATTCCAAGGGATTTATGCATAATAAAGATAAAGACAAGAAGCATTTTCAACGTGATTCCCATTAGCCCAAGCAGGATTCAAAGAAACTAGATAATGATCAACTGAATGAGCTCTAAAGGAAGAAATTATGCTTCCATTATAGAGAGCCTTGGGACCCATCGCATAAGTGCAATGTGAAGGCAAAGGTAAAGAAAATAGAATACTTTTCTATTGATGAAACAACATCAAAAAAATTAGATAAGTAGTCTAATTCGGAGAGTAGTGATGAGGAGAATACATCAGAAGAGGAGCTGAAGAGTGATGGAACTATTGCCCAACTATCGAGCAATCGACATTTAAGGTTGGAGGGTCTTTACAAGGGCAGAAAATCATAGCTTTGATTGACATAGGTGCCACACATAACTTCATTAATGAGAAGTTTTTGGTTAGGAGAGATTTAAAGACAAAAGAGCAAGATGGTTTTAAGGTAACAATAGCTTATGGGTACAAACTTTCTTGTACTCGAAAGGTTTCAAGTCTGAAAATTCAATTAGGTGAATATGAATTGATAGATGAATTCTATGTGGTCAACATCAGGGATATTGATATGGTATTAGGAATGCATTGGATGAAATCCCTTATGGACTTCTCATTCAATCTTCAAAAGAT
This sequence comes from Torreya grandis, assembly GCA_037957365.1. Lineage (NCBI taxonomy): Eukaryota > Viridiplantae > Streptophyta > Pinopsida > Cupressales > Taxaceae > Torreya > Torreya grandis. The sequence continues at coordinate 6,178,180 of JARHVA010000112.1, read as the reverse complement.
GGAGATGAAGTTCAAGGCCAATGGGAAGAAGATAGTACTTAGAGGCATATCAGATGGAGGGCCTAGGGTGGTGTCCTTGAAAAGGATGGAATGGTTAATCAAACATGAGTAGATTGAGTAGGCAACCAAGTGTCTCATCATGCCTATTATTTTAGAGTAGCAAAATAATAATTATCATCCAGACATCTAGAAGCTAATATAATAGCATAGCATGGGATTTGGTAGTATTCTTCCTCGAGTGCCACCAAATAGAGGGATAGATCACATCATAGAATTGGAAGAAGGTACTACACCTGTGATGATCACTCCTTATCGTCATCCTAAGAAACACAAAGATGAAATTGAAAAAGCACTTAAGGAGTTATTGGAGATGGGGCACATTAGGCCTAGAAAAAGTCCATTTCAATTAGCAGTTGTTTTGGTAAATAAAAAAGATGGGACTATATGAATGTGCATTAATTACAGAGCCCTTAATAAGAAGACAATAAAGAATAAGTATCCCATCCCCAAAATAGATGAGTTACATGGTGCTCAGTACTTCTCCAAAATAGATTTGAGGTCAAGGTATCATCAGATTCAGATGAGGGAAAAAGATATAGAGAAGATGACTTTCAAGGGCCATTTTTGGCATTTTGAGTTCCTGGTGATGCCTTTTGGTTTAACAAATGCCCCAGCCACTTTCTAGAGTTTTATAAATTAGGTTTTTAGGAATCAGTTGAGAAAATTTGTTTTAATATTTTTTGATGATATTCTAATATTTAGCAAAACCTAGGAGGAACACTTACAACATCTTGAGGGGGTTTTGAGAATCTTAGAGAGTGAGTCTCTCTATGCAAAGGAGTCTAAATATGACTTCGGTATATGATAGAGCTTCTATACCTTGGTCACATTATTAGTGCAGAGGGGTTGAGAGTTGATCCAAACAAGATCAAGGCCTTTGTTGACTGGCCTCTATTGATGAACCTCACTCAGCTTAAAGGGTTCTTTGGCTTGTGTCGATTTTATAGGAGGGTTGTTAAGGGATTTTCTCAAATTACAGCCTCACTTACATATTTAACTAAGAAGGGAGCATTTGAGTGGTTAAATTCAGCTCAAAGGTGTTTTGAGTACTTCAAATAGGTGATGTCATCATGTCCAATGTTAGCTATCCCTGATTTCTCCAAACCTTTTGAGGTGGAGTGTGATACATCAGGAGTGGCAATTGGTGTTGTTTTGATGTAGGAGAAGCACCCAATTGCATTTAAGAGCAAAAAATTGAGAGGTGGGGAGAAAATATATTTTGTTTATGACAGAGAAATTTTGGCCATCATGCATGCCTTGGTCGAGTTTAGACCATACCTAGTTTGAGGTAAATTTGTTATTGAAACTGACCACAATAGTATCAAATATTTCATGAACCAAAAGGAACTCAATGACAGGGATCAGAAGTGGGTAAGTAGACTACATGCATATGATTTTGACATTGTATATGTAAAGGAAAAAAAGAATGTACTTGTTAGTGCACTTTCAAGGAGGCCTCACTTATGTTCTTTGGTAGAGATTTCTACTAATTGAATATAATTAATTACAATAGAGTATGCCAAGAATTCTCGGGCATTAGGGATTGTAGAAGGCACAATTCATGATCATAGGTATACAGTGCTTAATGAGCTAATTATTTATAAAGACAAAATTTATTTAGTGCCTTCATCTCAGCTTAAAGTGAAACTATTGAGGGTATTTCATGATACACCTATGGCTTATCACTCGGGTTTCTTCAAGACCTACATGCAGATCTAGGAAAGATTCACTTGGAAGGGACTCAAGAATGAAGCCCTCGGGTATATTAGGGAGTGTCCTATTTGGTAGTAGAATGAGAATGAACACTCCTATCTAGCTAGATTACTTCAGTCCTTGTGTATTCCAAATAAAAAATGGGAATGTATCTCCAAGGATTTTATCACAGGGTTGCCTAAGGTGCAGAACAAGGATTGTATATATGTGGTGGTTGATAGATTAAACAAATTTACACACTTTTCATGATTTTAGTGACATGTACTATTGCATAGGTGGTTGAGTTATTATTAGGGATATTTTTAGATTGCATAAGATGCCCAAGAGTATAGTGAGTGATGGGGTTAGTAACTTCCTAAGTCACTTTTGGTAGGAAATCTTCAAGTTGAGTGGGACTGAACTCACTCTGAGCACAAGCTACCATGCACAAATAGATGGGTAGATAGAAATAGTCAACAAATGGGTAGAGGGGTATCTCAGGAACTATATATCAAGATAGAAAAAATGTTGGATTAAGTGGTTACATCTTGGAGAATACTACTATAATTCCACTTATCACATGTCCATTGGGATGTCACCTTTCATGGCTCTTTATGGATATGAGGCACCTAACTTTTTTGATTTACTTTTTGGGGATAGTAGAGTGCTTAAGGATAGATATTTGTTGTAGGAAAGTCAGGATGTCATGAATCTTTGAAGGAGAACTTGCAACAAACACAAAATTAGTAGAATTCATATGCCAATCAACATCACGTGGAGTGTACTTTTGATGTTGGGGAGAGGGTATATTTGAGGCTTCAACCTTACAGACAATATTCTCTCAAGAATAGTGGTGTCAAGAAGCTTAACTCAAGATTTTATGGTCCTTTTAGGGTGTCCAAAAAGATTGGGGAGGTCGTCTACAAGCTTGAGTTGCCAACTAGTACTAGGGTTCATAATGTATTTCATGTATGTAAGCTTAAAAAGGCATTCAGACATAATGTGGATCATTCATCAGAGTTACCACCCTTGGATGAGGAGGATAAATTCATTTTGGTTCTAGAGGCTATCATAGATTCCACAGAGTGGACTCTTCGGAGGAGGGTAATTAAGGAGTACTTGGTCAAGTGGAGGGACTAACCGTTGAAGGATGTGATGTGGGAGAATGAGCAGATTTTATAACATCCACAGTTGAGATTACTTGAGGACAAGTAATCTTGGGAAGGGCAAACTGTAATGTCCCCTTCCTAGCCTTTACATGAGATTGTCTGTGTTAGCCTATTCAGTTGTTCTCGTAGGCTAACATAGGGTGGTTAGGGAACTCTGGTGACCATTTATCTAGCATGGTGTAGTTGGGAATTACATGTTGCCTTTTTATAGAGTGTTTTTGGTGTTTTCTCCCATACTATTTTTAGTAAGTCAGTTTTTAGCACTAAGGAAGCTAGTTGTCAATCATACTATTTTTAGCGATGTCGGTGGGAGCAGTTGTTACCTATTTTTCAATGTTATTTAATCCAATGCACTTATTTAAAATAACATAATGTTATTAAAGTTTAATTAAATATTTAACTTATGTTATTTTATAAAGTTCCTATATAAAAAAGACCTTCACTGACATAAGTGAAAATTATAACGTTAAAGCGTTATAATTTAAGTTGGGCACCTAGGGAGACATAAGAGGACTTTATAATTTTAAATTTAAAACATTTTATTGCTCTAAAAGGAGGTCATGGGTTTTAAGGGTATTGGGAGCTTATTTTTCATTATGATGGATGATATTTGATATTGTTATTCTCTCTGGAGAAGATTACTTCTTGGTTTGTGAGGATGAAAACCCTCATAGGCAACATTCTTGATGTGTTGGAAGGTACAGTCTAGAGGATTCTTAGTGTTTTCATTCAGAAAACATAGTTGAGTAGATTGGAGGTCTTATCATTCAGATATTATTGAATATTCATTACATAGTGGTTGGAGATCACTAGAGCAAGGGTTTGAAGGTTTTAATGCTATTTTTATTGCTTTTTTGGGCTAACCGTGCCATTCCCCTTGCTCTCTGTACACTTTTGGTAGGCACTAGAGATTCTTGTTGGTCACTATGGTTTTGGGTGTGTTTCAAGGGTAGTTTGGAGGCACCTAGACCTACACACACATCACTCCTTATTGTTGCTTCATTATTAATTATATCTTTGGTGATGGGTGACCCCTTTTAACACTTCAGTTTGAAGATTTATTCACCAATTTAGAATTTTTGATTGCTTCACTTTCTAGGTATGTTGGATTTGGATAATAGATGATATTTTGTGAACTGGGTTGTAATCATTTTGATGAAAAGTTGAGCATATTTGTTGATATTACAATTTGGAATTTTTAGCTGTGTAATCTCGATGTAATATTCAGTTTTGAGTTAAAAATATTATTTCAATATTTTTCATTTTGTTGCAATATATTGTTGTATCAAACATTTCAAAAAACTTTCAAAACAATCATAAAAAAACAAAGGCAAAATAGGGTAGCCTACTACACTTCTGCACTGAAAATAAAAAATTAACGAAGTTCATGAAAACATCTCTAAAAAATAACCTAAAAAATAACATGATAGGCTGACGTGTTGAAAGTAAATAATTAAAGGAGTGCTAAAAAAAAAACACTACAAATACACAATAGGCTGAAAAGTTCAACATAGACTACTATAGCAGAGAAATTGAATGAACTTCAATAATGGAGCTAGTTTTGTGGTGTGATTCACTTTAAAAACATGCTTACAAAAGGAAGAATAAATTAAATAAAATGCTTGCTAAAATAATTAAGGGACAAATCTGATTGCACATAGTATAAGAGATAAATTCCATCTTATTATACATTATCACAAAATACTCATCTTTCCAAATATATATTATACCTATGAGGCTTATGTATATCAATCTTATGCATGGGTTTAATGTACAATCCATGTTAACGTAGTTAAATTATGACCATGATTTGAATTATGGTTTAATTAATTTTTTTAAATTAAAAAATACATTTATATTAATAAAAAATTATATAGTACAATATTAATTATATAAAAAAATTGGTGGAAAGAGTAATACTTTAGAAGTAAAATCACACCAAGCTATAAAATCTTTGAAAAATAGATAAGTTCAATAGAGGATCAATGATCACAAAAGAAAAAATATCACATCAAATGATATCGACATAAGCACGTAACAACCAAAAAAAAAGCACATAAAAAACACAACCCATAATTCATTAAGAAATATCAGTAAATATGTTGGTGAGTGGGGATGGTGGAGAGTGAGGACCTTACATATTTCCTCCCTAGCGCCTCTGAGCAGGAGGGTCATCATCCATTGGGAAAAACTCCCATCCATCATTTTGTTATTGGTTTTTATTTTCTTCAACCTGTTAGGAGGGTGAAATAGTTAGGGCTAAGCATGGAAACTTATCTTATGGAGAGAACCCCCAGCCCTCCTCCACCACCTCGTTTGTTAGAACCACCAGATCCACTACAATGAAGGGATAACCAAAGAGACCAAGGAGACTGATATATCTGAGAATGCTTCCAATAAAACTCACGTCCTTGTCCATGAGTAGGAAAAAAGGTACATGGTAGATTTGGGGGCTCTCAACTGACTATGCACAAGGCATTTTCCTAGTGCTCTAACAGTCGCTGAAGATGGTTAAACTCTAGACAAACCTTGTATGTTTGACTCTAAATCTTCTGGATATTATTAGATATCACAAAAACTTTGTTAGTTACATAAAATCTTCTTTTCATATCTTTATGATTTTAAAAATCATAGTTTCTAGTTTTCCAAATTTGAAAAAAGAATATCAGCACAAAAAATCTGCTAAAATATATTATATCTTATAGATAGCAAGGTGGAGACCCCAAGAGAGCCATTTTCTAGGTAAAACATTCTGGTCTAAAACACTATAAAAGGGTGTAAATCTAATTTCAAGTTGATTGGGCATGAGCACAAAACCAAAAAAACATGTTTTATCATTTCTAGGTGGTGACATGCTGGGCAAATGGGATGTGAGACCCCCATATGCTTAAGATGTTTGTTGAGCCTTTTTGCATTAAATAAAGTCATCCCATATAGTGGGAAAACTTATAGCCTGGACTACCTGGATGTAACAAAGATTCTAGTGGTAGCTGATAATGTCATGTTGAATGTGTTGAGGAGCCAAAAAATTATACCCCGAATGGAGAAAATAATGATAAAATGGTGTGGCAGTAGGCCAATGCCAATCCTTCCACCAAGGAGTAAGGGAAGTAACCCCAAGCTTACGAAGGTAATCTTCAAGTATAAAACTTTAAATTTCTTGAATAGACTCAACATCTTCCTTAATAAGGTTAAGTATGTTATGAACTAGATTTCAAGGAAGCCAAGTGCCACAAACTTTGTAAATAGATCTCCAATATTTTTAATACCCTTTTTTAACAACCTCAACCCCTTGATCAATGGAATTGGTGTGAAGGGAACATTATGAAAATTCAACATCAGGGACCACCAAAGAGACTAAGTATTAAGAGATAGGTCATTCCTAAATCCCTCTCCCACCCAAATGGGATGAGGTTTGAGCCTTTAACACGTTGTCCATATACTATGCACGATAAGCATATGCAAACCAAGGCCTTGCCAAGACATTCTACCTTAATGGTGTACTTGGGAGATATAATTTCATTACAAAATCTTCTAGGCCTCATCATCTTCTAGCCCTCCAATGATCCACTTAATGCTAATAGCAAGCTCTTGAAGCTTAACATCAGTGAGCCCCAGGACACTGACCTTTTTAGGTCGGCAACATATATCCCATGAAACTTTGTGAAATCCTTTGTGGCCTTTAGAATCAGCCCATAATAAATGCCGTATGACATTTTCTAGTGTATCATAGGTAGCATTAGAGGGAGCACAACAAGAGGAATCATACACAAGAGTAGCAAACAATACCTTTGAACAAGTGTGAAACTTACCTGCAAGAGACAAAGGGCTTGGTAATCCAAAAAGAGACTTTTCTCAACCCTTTAAACCACATGAGACCACAAGTTAGTAGGAAAGGCAAATAGAAAGCCCAAAAAAATAAATTGAACTCCAAGGAGGATTCATTTCCATTGATATCCCTTCAACCAAGGAGATTTGGGTGAGAGATACTGGCAATAACACTATATTTTCTTCCATTGTATGGATGATTTAGAGGCTAGATAAAAAGTGTGAAGGCATTCCATAGAATTCTTATCTGCTTCCTCCAAAAGAGTGAGGAAAGAGTCATTAGTAAAATGACCATTAAGTAGCTGGTGATTAGAATTTGGAAGAGAAATGCCCTTCTCCAAGCCCCTAAAAGAAAAGTTATCTAAAATATAGCTAAAGCCTTCAGTCATTAAGACATATATAAAAGGTGCTAAATGATAGCCCTATCTAATAGATCAATAAAACTCAAACTGACTAGACTGAGCCCCATTTATAGTGATACATGCCCCAACATATTGAAAACACATATTCACAACCTGTACAAATTGAGGGCCAAAGCTAATATCTTGGAGCATGGAAATAATAAAATGCACTCTATGTGATTATAAGCCTTTTTAAAATCAATATTGATAAATAAGACCTTTTGATTAGACACCCAATCCCATTCCATGCCTTCCCAGATAGCAATGACATTGCCTAGAATATATATATGTTGGATAAATCATGTTTGTTTACTGTAAACAATTAAAAGAGTAATATGTTTAATCCTAAGTGCCAGAGCCTTGGCAATAATGTTATAAGAAATATTCAGAAGGATGATTTGTTTCCAATTAATAATATCCTTAGAATCACCAACCTTGGAATAAATTTGACATTACCTCGATCAATGAGAGGCCCTAACAAATTAGATAACACAACTTTAGAATAGAGATTGTGAAGATCAGGGCCCATACTATCTCATAAGTTTTGATAAAACTCTCATGGGAAAACATCAATACCTAGATCTTTATTTTTATCCATCTACATAGCTACTTCCTTAGAATATTTCAAAGTGAGAGGCCTACCACAAGAAACTTGTTGAGCTTCAGAGAGTTATAGGGGACAATATGGAGGCATTGAAGTAGAGTTGTTTAATGCTCAGGTGAAGTGGATCAAGCCTAAAAAACACCATGATAAGGGTGTATAAAGTTTTGCAAGATGTTAGGTAACCAGATTATCCTAGCATCCCCTTCCCTCATGGCTTTAATTCTGTTAGCAGCTCTTCTAGAATGTAGGAGAGAGAAGAAATCTTTGGTGACTTTATCTCCAATTTTTAGAAAATGCATTAGAGCTCAAAAATAATCTTCCCTACCCTTGTAGGCCTCCTCAATTAGGAGTTTATGCCATCAAATGGTAGTTTAAGTGTGAAGATGAACATTGAAAGGATAGGCCTCAAATTCCTATAAAACATGACATTATGAATGTACTCATGAAAAATGATATCATGATTACCATACACATAAAGGAAAGTGATTATCTAATAAAGAGCATCATCCCACCATTGAATCCATCTAGTATCCCTAATAGGTCTAGGAATAAAGTTCTAAATTTTGATAATATACCCAATAGTTATATCATGCTTAAGATGAGTAGTATTAAGATAGGAATTTGTTGAAGTGGGTCTTACGTGAGGATTAGTCCATTCTATATTGAAGTAAATAAGATGATGATCTAATAGAGAAGTGTCAGGGAATATAGAAACCAGTCTATTATGAATTAGAACAAAGAAAATTAAATCTTGATCAATAAAAAAACATGATCAAGGTGCTTAATCACTTTGTCCTTTCCTTGCCAAAAACTTGACCAAGTAAACCAAGCAGAGTTTGAATCTTTCCTCTGGTGTTGGTTTCAATTAAACACCCTGAGTTTTTTATACATGTAAAACCATACATCTCTTTCCCTCATGCACCAGTGCATGGGAAGATGACCTTCCTTGTCTTTATAATATTCAACCATGTTGAAATCTCCACAAAGGATCTAGAGGCAACTTGAAGGGAATGTTTCAGCCATCACCAAAGTATGGTACACTCCATAACATCATTAAATGTGATATGTTATCTAGTCCAATTATGTTTTTATCAAATTTAAAAAGAGTCCAAACAACTCAATAAGTGGGGTCGAGCCCTCAAGAAACAATGTTTTGAGACAGTTCCAGAGCTATGACGTGACAATACCACCATGGCTAGGTTTAAGCATAAAGATCAAATATGTTGATGATGATAAGTTACCTGGATTGTGGTCATTATATGTGAATGGGGCTCACTCTAAACAAGGCTTAGGGGATATAATTTTACTTATTGATCCCCAAGGTAATAAATACCTAGTTACTTACTAGTTGTAATTCACATATACCAATAATCTTGTAGAGTATGAGGGGTTGATCCTTCAAACAGGGTACAGGAACTGGAAGTATTTAATGATTCTAAGTTGGTTGTAAATTAGGTAAGAAGCAAGTTTCATTTCAAATTCTCATACCTTAGAAGGTATAATCATAAAGCATGGGATTTAATCCATATGTTAAATGTATTTAATGTGATACCTACCACTAGGGAAATAAATTAGGTTATTCATTCATTAACATCCTCAGCTACGAGCTTAACCCCCTTGATGACACAAAATTGTAGAAGTTTTCCATCGAATTAGTCCCTTATCCCTCTATCCCTAAAAATGTGGAAAATTTCCAAGTATCTGAAGAAGAGCAGCATATCATTTAATTAATTAATAATGTTGGGGTATTCAAATCCAAAATAATTAATGACACATGATCAGGATAGTCTTACAACTAAACTTGACCAAGATGGAATCATGAACATCCAAGGGAATAAAATCCCAAAGGGGTTTTTTTCATTTGAATAGGCATTTAACTTATTCATTTATACACCCCAAATTAAGGAACCAAAACTTGTAGATCAGAAATACTAAATTATCAACTTGGGTTCCATAGAAAAGCACCAAACTATCAACATTGATCTAGATTAAATGGAAATAGAAATAGAACAATGTCAAAGGTTATTATTTAGCTATAAACAAGTCATTGATTGGGCCTATAAAGACCTCAAAGTCATAGACTTGAAGGTAATTACTCACGCCATTCCAATTAAGCTAAATCAGAAACCATTTAGGTAAAGGCAAAGGCCTATGAACTCAATAATAGAACTATTGATACATAAGGAAGTTCTTAAATTACTCTCAACTAGAATAATTTTTCTAGTACACCATTGTACTTGAGTGGTAAACCTAGTTCCCATGTGAAATAAAAAATGGATAAATCCATTTATGCATAGACTTTCGAAACCTAAACAGAGCTTCAAATAAAGAAAACTATTTGTTGCCTTCCCTCGACAAGGTGATCCAAATGGTGAATGGATCTTAGATCATATATTTACTGGATGGTTTATCAGGGTATGATTAGGTTCTGGTAGGTTTAGAAGATTGACCCAAAACTAAATTCACAATGAAATGGGGCACATTTTCCTACAATCGAATGCCATTTGGATTGATCAAAGCTAGAGCAATGTTTCAAAGAGCTATGGATTTCACACTTGAAATTTAATTGGTAAGTGCATAGTAGTTTACATGGATGATTTAACTATATTTTTGAAATGTAGATTAGATCACATTTTCCATTTGCAAAGGGTATTCCAAAAGTGCAGAAGGTATGGCATCTCTTTAAATCCAAAGAAGAGCATATTTAGTGTCACATAAGGTAAACTTCTTGATCATACATCATCACTAAAGAAGGTATTTCTATAGATCTTAAACAAGCTAAAGTGATTTCCAAATTGTCTCAACCTATTAAAAAAAAGAACTAAAATCCTTCTTTTAAAAAGTTAATTTCATTTGTAAGTTCATTTATAGATTTGCTAAAACTGTGAAGCCTCTAAATGTTATGTTAAAATATGATGCAAAAGTGGATTGACACATTGAATCAAAGAAGGTCTTTCAAGACATAAAAGATGCCATAATTCAAGCACCAATGTTAATCATTTTGGATTATGCCAGAGACATCTACATTTAACCATTTACCTCTGAGCACACCATTGTTGATTATTTCATGTAGAGATTAGATAGAGAACATCACCCTATCACTTTCATGAGCACCAATCTGAAGGACATAGAGCTAAAGTATTTCACTTTCGATAAACATTGATCTATGTGCAACCTTTTTGGAGTCAAATGCACTTCTCATTCATTATTCTTTGGAGAGCTCACACCACTCCCCCATTCATATACATTCCAATGCTAGGAGTTTGTTGATAATCCTTTGCTTAAGTCTTGCACTTAATCATAAGATTTTACACACTAATCATAGAGTGTGAACCTCAAATACACTTGGTCATAGACTCGCACACATTCCTCAGGATCCACCTCATCCCAACCACTTGTCAGTGTACTCTAACTGTGTGGCTCAATAACTACCATGGAATTAGTCATTAGCATTCAAAACTTGGGCCTTTCCTTTTTTCTACCAACAAAGGGATGTTGTTGGAAATAGTTAGAACATTAATCATTTTGGTCATTGCCACCAAGGGAAGTTTAGCTACCATGCTTGCCATGGAGGCCAATTCAAAAATAGCAATTATTAATGTTCTTGTATTTTTACATATTATATATGTATAACATATGTATCTGTAATGGGCACCCCTATTGTGCCCAAAACTAACCCAGCCAGAACTCCTTATGACTTTGGAAGGTTTGATGGTAATGCTTTCTTTTTTTTTTACAAAGACTAATGCATGTAACATAAATATAGAATTGCAAGCCTAGATATACAAAGCTGAAATAACCAACACATTGTATTTATATTAATTGCAAAATGAGTAAACGAGTACAATGCCATCACACGGTAACTCACTAAATACTCTAGTGATCGTATGAACATCATTTTAAGTGAATATCCCAGTGAGTACCAAAGGTGCATTCATTTTGTTCTCCATCCAGTGAAACTATAGACTCTACAGGCTAAAATCTATGGACTCTGTAGGCTAAAATCTACGGAATCTACAGGCTGAAATCTACGGACTCTGCAGGCTGAAATCTACAGACTCTGCATGCTAAACCTGCTGGATCTATAGACTCTGCAGGATGAAATCTAAAAACTCTATAGGCTAAAATCTATGGACTTTATAGGCTAAAATCTATAGACTTTGCAAGCTAAACTTTGATTTCTAAGGACTCTACAGGCTACTTCTATAGACTCTACAGGCTAGTCTAACGCTTCTACAAACTCTGTAGGCTGCGCTACAAACTCTGCAGGGTGCTTCTACGGACTCTACAAGATGCATCTATGGAATCTACAAGCTACTTGTATGGACTCTATAGGCTGCTTCTATAGACTCTATAGGTTGCAGGCTAATTTATACACACTCACGCAAGAGGATCTACGAACTCTCTAGGTTGCTCCAAGATGCTACAGTGATAGAGCTGCTATAGTGATGAGTTGCTACAGTGGCACGACTACTACAGTGGCACGGCTACTATAGTGGCATGGCTGCTATAGTGGTGCAACTACTACAATAGCTGAGAGCACAAACTCCAAAGACCAATCCTAGGGATTGATGTCTAGAGAGCTACAGATGAGGACGTTCTCAAATGTCCAAATAACCTACAAGTTGTAAGTGCAACAATTTCTTTTCTTTTTATACAACATGCCTAAAGAAGCCAGAAGCACTTCCCTTTATCCTTTCTCTAAGAGGTGACTCAACTCACTTGAGCAATGTGGGATAAAGGATGTGCAACAGTCCATCCATTAAAATATTGCTTATGTCTCCCTTGGGTATCATCCCCATAAAGTAAATATTTAAAGTAACACTTTAATATCTTGCAATTAAGCTAAATGTTACTTTTATAGCACGTCAAGCATTAAAATATACTAGCAATCAGACTCTGAATAGTGCAAGTGATAGCTTGTCAAAAATCTCTCGTTGAGGAGTATCAAATCCCATCATCAAAACTGGCCTCCGCTATGTCCTGCTAACTTACTACAAATAGTAAGTATGCCTGAAACTGAGTAAATCAACTCTGTTTTGGCCCAAACTAGAAATGACTAGGCCAAAACACTCTAGGATCCCTTTAAACCCTTCATTATCCCTTGGGACCATGTAGAACTAGGCTAATGTGCACACACACTTGGTCAACTGCTAAAGTGGGGACATTACAGTCTACCCCCCTTGAAATTGCTTGTCTTCAAGCAATCTCAACCCAGCCTGCTGCTCCATCCTAGATCCCAAACCAACATGTAGAACCCACTGTAAGAGATGAAAAAGAAGTTTGTCAACCAAGTACCCTTACGTAACCATCTATGCATGTAAGACATCCAGTCAATGCGAAGATAAACCCCCATATGCCCATAAACCAGCACAAGTGGCCACCAAACCTCATTGTCATAACTCTGATTAGAAGCATAGTTGATATCAAATATGTCATCAAACCAATCACTATCACCATCATGGGAATGATCAACTATCTCAACCGGAGACTCTAGGTTAGGCAATTCATGCCTCTCATCATTAAAAGAATGGCAAATATCACAAATATGTTGAAAGGGAAGATTGACTTGTTGAACCATAATCTTAGCTTTTTTAGCTCTTTCCACCCATTTTTCATTCAAAACTTGGGTATATTCTATATCAGTTGTATCAAAATGTATAAACTCAGTCCTATGACAAGAGACACCATCAAAATTACCATGTACCATACTTGCCTCTTGTAGTCCATCAGTAGGTGAAACTGTGTCCTTACTTTCTTCATGATTGTTAGTGGCAACATTAGGAGAAAGGTGAAATATATCACTATTGTTCTCAAACAAAAATTTAGGACTAGTTTCACCCTTTGTGTCCTTGCCTATGTGATCTTCCCTAGAATGATGAGGAATTTCCATACCATGGTGGCTTGAATCCACTCTATATTCTTTGTGGTTATCACAAATAATTTGGTTGTCATCATGGGTAGATTCCATAATGCTATCCTTCCCATGCAACCAAGTCATTACCTCCTATTGAAAAATAGAAACACAACTACTGTCATTTAAATCAGAATTATTGTTATATGCTTGAGCCATGTTTTTGACCCCTTTTAGCGTATCATCATTGAAAATTTCTTGTCCAACACTTGCAACATTGTCTTCATAAGTTTTCTCAAGTGTAAGTGCCAAAATATCAAGAGAAAGAGGATGTAAGCTATCGCTAAGCATTTTCAAGTAGTCCTCTTTCATCAACTTCAATGCTTCCTTGAAAGAATGCAAGTGCATATGAGAAATTCCAAGTCCCATTCCATTTTGTCTTTCCTCCCTGAAGAACAAATCTACCACCTGAGCTACTATGTAAGTAGAAGGGATAGCAAAGAAGTGGGAAAACTTTGTCAATCTGTCTACCACTACATAAATGCAATATCTTACCTGCACTCGTGGTAGGCTAGTGATGATGTCCATAAAAATGCTTTCCCATTTCCTATCTAGAATGGGCAAAGGCTTTAGTAAACCAGCAAGAAATGTGTGCTCTTCCTTATTCTACTGACAAACTACACACTCCCTAACATACCTCTGAACATCATCCTTGAGCCCTCTCCATGAGAACCACTCTTCCATCTGCCTGTAGGTCTTGAAGACCCTCAGATGCCCATTCGTAGGTGCATCATGAAATGCCCTTAGTAACGCCTCTCTTAAACATGATGATGGAATCAAATAAATCCTATCCCAAAATCTGGTCAACCCATCTATCACATCATAGAGATCATCTTGTATATTTGGAGGATGGATTTTAACATGCTACTCTGGGGGTGTAGGCATGATCAAACATTCAGCTGCCCACTCTACATCATCATGTCTTAATAATCATTCCATCCTCTTTAATGATACCACCCTGAGCCTTCCATCGGGTAAACCTTGAAGCACCACCTTCCTACCTTGATGCTAAAACCTCATCTCCAACTTAGCCAAGTTGAAGGTAAACACTACCAGAGAATCCATCCATATCATTCCCAAGATGACAATATAATCACCCATGTCAATTACATAGAAACCATCCTCCAACTCATAACCTTTACCCAATCTAAGGCAAAGATTTGAAATCTTCTACGTGCACACTAATTTCTGGCCATTAGCCACCATAACTCTAAATCCAACATGCTCCTTCATTTTCCAACCCCTCTTAGCCACTAGTTGTGCATCTATAAAATTGTGAGTGGCCCCTGTATCAATCAATGCAATCACCTTATGTCCCTATATCGTACCACACACCTTAAAAGTAATTGCCTTTTGGGCTCCTATCAACCTGGCTAGGGATTTCTCATCCCTTGAACTCTCCTCAGAAGCATTGCTCTCTTGACTAGATTCAAAATCAGACTGTTTCCCCTCATCCTGTGACTGTGACTCCTTAGCTGAAAAGTATGCCATTTACTTCACTTTAGCCTTCAAAGGACACTTGTGAGATAAATCCCATGGCTCCCTACACTAAAAACAAAGTTTTTTCTTTCTTAGCTCATTTAGTGACTCGTTGTCCAACTTCTTTGACTCTCCCTTTTTTGGCTATATGTCTTTATGTATTGGCTTTTTGTCCTTATCCTTCTTAAAATGAGAGTCCTTTAAAGTGTACTTACTCCTATAAGCAGAAGGCGCTAAGTCTCTAGCCTTTCTGATAGCATCCTACAGAGTGGGAGGATCATGTCCCTTCACCCAACCACGAAGGGGGTTTGACAGTCCATCCATGAACAACACTATCAACCTCCTTTCAGATATGTCTGTCACCAACACTGAAAGCCTCTGAAAATTTGAAATATAGCCATCTACAAGGCCCCACTATCTAAGCTACGCTAACTCCTTAAAATGAAGTTCAAGATCCTTCGTGTTAAATTTGTTAATGAGTCTCCTAGTAAACTCTACATAGGTATATATCTGGTTATGGCCAAGTGTGACCATACCGTGGTGCCACCATTTGTGGGCACTCCCATCCAAGTGCAATGTAGCATACTTAATCACATCCTCCTCAGGCATGAGATTAAGCTAGAAATAAGTGTCTAGCTTCTGGACCCATGTTCGCATTGAAGTCTTCCCTGTACCATCATAATATGTAATAGACAACTTTCCCAACTTCTTCCTCATCTCATAGTTTTGTTGCCTATTTCCTCTCTAGGCATATGCTTGAGTCTAACATCCATATACTCCCTAAAGGACATTTCACCCTAAAAGTTTGGTCCAAAATTTCTCTAATCCTCTAGTATTTGGTCCTATATCTCCTATTGTGTAGGACATACATCATTCTATCTCATAGGGAATTGTGGCATGAGGGGTCTTGTAGTAGAAGAACCTACTCTAGCATATGTCTGGGCTCCTCTATTAATTGATGCATCTCCATTACCTCCATTACCTTATCCACCTACTTGGTTAGCATTATTGCCCTGGTTGGCATTATTTCCCTGATCTGCTCTAGTCAAGTGTTGTGTAATTACTAGAGCCATCTGCTGCAATGTAGCCTGTAGCTCCCTTTGACCCCCAGTAAGATCACTGAGCATCATCCTAGTGCTGGGTTCTCCCCTTTCCCCATCTCTGTCACCCATGGCTGGTGCTGAAAAAGGGTCACCCTCCTCTTCAATCTCTGAAAAAAATTGTAAGTTTGGGTTTGTCTAGTTTCTCCTCAAGAAGTATTGATGTGTTGGATGCATGAAACCTCACAAGATGGTAGAAAAAATAGGCTCTGATACCACTGTAATGGGCACCCCTGTTGTGCCCAAAACTAACCCAGCCAGAACTCCTTATGACTCTGGAAGGTTTGATGGTATTGCTTTTTTTTGTGTTTTACAAAGACTATTGCATGTAACATAAATATAGAATTGCAAGCATAGATATACATAGCTGAAATAACCAACACACTATATTTATATTAATTTAAAAATGAGTAAATGAGTACAATGTCATCACATGGTAACTCACTAAATACTCTGGTGATCCTCATGAACATCATTTTAAGTGAATATCCCAGTGAGTGTCGAAGGTGCATTCACTTTATTCTCTGTTTAGCAGAACTACAGACTCTATAGGGTGAAATCTATGGACTCTGCAGGCTGAAATCTATGGACTTCACAGGCTAAAATCTACAGACTCTGTAGGATAAAAGCTATGGACTCTGTAGGCTGAAATCTATGGACTCTGCAGGCTAAAACTGCTGGATCTACAGACTCTATAGTTTGAAATCTATGAACTTTGTAGGCTGAAATCTACGGACTCTGCAGGCTGAAAGCTGATTTGTACAGACTCTACAAGATGCTTCTATTGACTTTGCATGCTAGTCTAGTGCTTCTACAGACTCTGCAGGCTATGTCTATGGAATTTGCAAGTTACTTCTATGGACTCTATAGGCTACATCTATGGACTCTATGGGATGCTTCTACGGATTGTGTAGGCTACTTCTATGGAATCTAAGGCTGCAGGCTAATTTTTACAGACTCATGCAGGTTGATCTGTGAACTCTCTAGGCTACTCCAAGATGCTACAGTGATGGAGCTGCTACAGTGGCACAACTGCTACAGTGGCATGGCTGCTATAGTGGCACAACTACTATAGTGGTGTGGCTGCTATAGCAGCTGAGAGCACAAACTCCAAAGACCAATCCCAAGGATTGATGTCTAGAGTGTTACAGATGAGAAGGATGTTCTCAAATGTCCAAATAACCTATAAGCTGCAAGTGCAACAATTTCTTTTCTTCTTATCCAACATGCCTAAAGAAGCCACAAGCACTTCCCTTTATCCTTTCTCCAAGGGGTGACTCAACTCACTTGAGCAATGTGGGATAAAGGATGTGCAACAGTCCATCCATTAAAATATTGCTTATGTCTCCCTTGGGTATCAACCCCATAAAGTAAATATTTAAAGTAACACTTTAATATCTTGCAATTAAGCTAAATGTTACTTTTATAGCACTTTAGGCATTAAAATATACTAGAAATTAGACTCCAAAGAGCGCAAGTGATAACTTGCCAGAAAACTCTCATCGAGGAGTATCAAATCCCATCATCAAAATCGGCCTCCGTTGTGTCCTGCTAACTTACTAAAAATATTAAGTATGCCTGAAACTAAGTAAATCAACTCTGTTTTGGCCCAAACTAGAAATGACTAGGCCAAAACACTCTAGGATCCCTTTAAACCCCTCATTAGCCCTCAGGACCATGTAGAACTAAGCTAACATACACACACACTTGGTCAACTGCTAAAGTGGGGACATCACAGTATCCTTTAGAGACAATAATAATGAAGGATGATCGAGAAACCTTAACATCTTATAATTAAATTCTTTGTATACATCATAACATAGATAGTTTGTCTATGTGCATCTACTCTATATACATGCTTTATAGCCAATGTGTTCTCTCACATATTCTTTGATTAATGAATAGAAGTTACATTTCCTATAAGTAAGACTTCTACTCCATTTTAATGTGTTTTAATTGTTCTATCTAAATACTTCATTCTATAATCACTCTATATAACAATAACTTGGTTGTCTCATGTATACCTTAGTCCTAGGCCCCGTGGTGTAGATCAATTGCTATCAAAGCTTTGATCTAGTCCATTTTATATGCATGTAACCACAAGAGTGCAATGAGAGAAAAGGTTTATTGGTTGATTTTATTTTAGAGACTCCATCAAAATGTTGTATCAAAATCATGATAGATGATGCCTGAAATGAATTTGAGGCAACCTAAAAATCTAGAGGCTCATTGGCAATGCTCTAGAGGCACAATGCACCAAAATTTTAGGTCAATGACATGAGTTAATAATACATCTCAACCCGACATCCTCCTCTTCATCTCAATATCATCTTCCATAATGGTTTCATTAACAAACCCCTTCAAATTATAAGCCAATCTTAATATTACTCTATTTGAAGGTAAAATTGATGTCAAAGTGTTGGATGCCTAGATTTGACAACTTGAGGTGTACTTCTTTGTCAACTCCTTCACTGATGATGAGAATATCACCTTCACGATACTGAAGATATCCATTTTGGTTATTCACTAGTTGAATAAATTTACTGTGTAATGTGTGCAAGAGTCCATTCCAATAGAGTCCTAGAAAAATTTGGTTGACACAATGGAGGAATACTACCCTATCTAACACTCTAAAAATAAATACATCAAGTTCCAAAAAATAGGCTAGTATAAGGATTAGTTTGTAGAAGACTACACCAACATTTTTCATAACTTATCTGTGTGCCTACAATAGAACTTGAGTGAGCCCCATAGGGTGTTGAAGTACATTAGTGGAATCTCACCTTATCTTCATGTGAAGATGGATTTCTTGACTTTTGACACATTAGGAAAAGCATATCACAACATCAACATGCTTAAAGCCAAGGAAAAGATGAATTAACATGCCACCTCTTTATCCAATACAATGCATAAGGCCCCATTAATGGACAACTCCACATCATAACATTTTACACATAAGTACAACACTTATCACAAAAGAGAGCAACCTTAGAAAACTACATAACACTCAAGGCTCCAACACCTTCTACTTTATACAAAGGCAAGAAGAAGTCCAATGATAAGTGGTTCCATCATCATGCTCATCTATTCAAGATGACTCTTAATATCATGCATAGTAATATATACTTGATTAATTTGCATTAGGACCCATACTAATGGATGGCACTAATATAAATGCCTCTTGTCTAAATACTAGCACCACTATGATCAACATCTCTGAGGAGTGCAATGCCTCTTCCATACTTAATTTTAGGTGAAGGGCTAGCCTCTCCACATCATCATCTATAGTGATAGTTAGAAGAACATCATTATACAATCCACTCCATAACGCCTTGGTCTTACCTCAATTATGCACCCTAAGCCTTATTCTCTTGGGTTGTTGCATCAAGGGAAGGATATATAGGTCTGGTGACTATACACTTTTTAGTAAAAAGTCAAGCCTGTGGAAGATAACATTACTTATGACATTGTACCTTTAGAGGTCTGTGACATTTTAGTGGGAAGACCATATATACTGGACTACAAAACTACATATCAAGCCAAGCCATAACATTGGGTTACTTGCACATAAGATCACTTATATATACTCTTTGATTCAATGCCTTCAACCAATGTCACCTTGGTCTCTGCCAAACAGTGTCATAAGTTCATATCACATGCACAGAATTTTGTGTTACTCATGGTTCATCTTGATATAATTGATTACTATAAAATGACAAAGTATGCCCTAGTAATGCATAATACTTGCATTTTATTGTAGTAATAATAGCTTGAGAAATTATTGGAGCAAAAAAATGAAGTCTTCATGGAACCTAAAATACTTCCAACACATTGTGTAGTAAAGCACTACATTGATTTGGTCCCTAAATACCCTCTTCAAAATAGACCCTATATCATATAGATGAGTTTGGGATAATGATGAAGTCTAGTGCCAGATAAAACAGGTCCTCGATGAAGGCAAGACCAAGTATAGCTCTTTACCTTGTGAAAGTCTAATAGTCCTTGCACCTAAGAAGGATGGGTCCTAATGACTCTATATAGACTATTGGACACTGAATAAGTTAATGGTGAAGAATCAGTACCCACTATCATGCCATTGATGACCTTATGAACCAACTCTAAGGCACACAATACTTCATCAAGATCAATTTGAAATTAAGTTATTATCAGGTTCTAATTCATCTTAAAGACATTTGGAGGTTAACCATCAAGACATGAAAAGGATTGTATGAATGGTTGGTTATGCCTTTCGACCTCACCAATACACCAACCACGTTCATGCACTTGATGGATGATCTACTAAGGCCATTCTTGAACTCCATCATCATCTACTTGGATGGCATCCTCATTTCCAAAAATACTTGAGAGGAGCACATCTCGCACGTCTTAAGCACTTTTACCACCACAAGTTACAAGTAAACATAGCGAAGTGCACCTTTGTTGTAGTATAGATCTAATACCTAGGCTACATTATTGACTGCACTGACATCAAAGTAGATCCAAACAAAATCAAAGTAATAAAATATCATAGAACTAAGGATTTTTCTTGGACTTTCTAACCTCTACCATAGGTTCATCCTTGGATTTTTGCACATCTCTTGGGATCCCACCCAGATAACATGTGCAAGAACCAAGTTTGATTGGACTCATATGCAAAAATGTACTTTTGAGATACTCAATTAACACCTCTGTGTAGTGCCTATCCTCATAAGGCCTAACATTATATTTGACCTTAAAAATTCACACTAATGCATATTACTATGCACTCGGTGTAGTGTTCATGCAACATAGACATCCAGCTGCATACCACTCATAGACATTTAATGATACGGTGTAAAGGTAATCTACTTATTAGAAGGAAATGTATGTTATTACACAAGAAACCAAGTAATGGTGACACTAAATTCTTGGAAAGGAGATAATTGTTCATTCGAAAAATAAACCACTCTATTTCTTGTAGTCACAGAATAAGTTAGAAAATGTGTGCCATATAAAATAGATGATTTACTTATAGAAATTCCATATCGTGATCAAAAGGGAAGGACAACAAGGTCATAGACTACCTTATCCAACCACTAGCTCATGCACTCATCCCAGTGTTGGACATGCATGACCATAACTTCATATACTAGGTTCCCCTCTACACATCTGACTATGAATTCACAATGACTTACACCAACCTTGCATAAGGTAAACAAGCACCAGAGGTATAATTATCTAACCAAATTCTTTACAATCTCAAACATCTCTATGTTCCCTTTGGTGCACCTTACCAATGATTCATCTGGGAGGCACACTATTGCAAGACCTTGGGATACTTTGGCATGACAAATACTCTAGCTATATTGCAGTCACACTTCTATTGGCCACATATACAAACATACTTAAAGTGCCACATCAAATCTAGCATTTTTTATGCATTACCAAACCCAAAAATAGGAATCTAGGACTTTACACACCCCTATCAGTTTCATCTAGACCATGGGAATCTATCAACATGGATTTCATGACTGGGCTACCTATGACGAGATGATAACATGACTCTGTGTTTGTTGTAGTGGATCAGTTTTCTAAGATGGCTATCATGGTCACATGTAAGAAAGACATTGACATAATTGTCATTGTCTAGGCATACTTTAATCATGTTTGGGTTCATTTTGTGCTACCAACATACATTTTCTTTGACCACAATTCATACTTTGAGTCATTTTTGGCATGCATTATGGGATTTGATGGGTAGGTGGCTGGATTGGTAGATGAATTTTCATCCTCAAATAGATGGGAAAATAGAAGTGGTCAATCACATGCTTAATCATCTTTTATGAATGTACAAGCATGCACATGATTGCACTTGGGATGACAATCTCATGTACATTCAACATGCCTATAACAGAGCTCTTCATAGCTCTATTGGTCATAGTTCATTCTAGATGTGTCTTGGGTTTCAACCTTTGACACCCCTAGACATCTCCTACCATGCATCGTCAAGCACTAAGTCATGTACACTAGAGAAGAAATCAAAGAAATTTAATAAGTTTTTATGCTACATCTAGTCTACTCACCAACAAGTTGAGTAGATTTTATCTCATACTCAAGCTAATTACAAGGAGCATCATGACACACATCGTATACCTCATACATTTTGAGTTAGAGATAAATTCAAGGAGTAACTTCAGAAGGAATGCTTCAAAGTTCCACATTAGAAGATTGAGCCTCTATATTACGATCCATACAGCATTATATACACAACTAGTGATAAATCCTTTGTTTTTGATTTACCTCAGTACTTGGGCATGTACTCAATATTCAATATGAAGCTTCTCAAGCCTTACACTCAATCGCTTCTTCAAAAAGTAGTGACACAACATCCTTTTGACTTAGATCCTTAATACCTATGCCCCATAGAGTACTAGATCATTGAAGGGATAGACACATGCCCCTGCCATGACACACATCAACTCTTTAGAGTGGTCAAGGTTTGGAAATATGCTAATCAAACTAAGGGGTACACCTTATAGTAACTTTAGGTGTAGTTCCCCTAACTACACACTGATGTAATTTATACCATTATTCTTCAAGAAAAGTCAAATTATTCATGCATAACCTCTACATAGCCAAATCCACTTATCATTCATTCTTCTACACAAAGCTTGCACCACTCCCCCATTCATGCATATTCTACCACCAGGAGTTTGCAAACAATTTACCTTTTGTAGCTGTTATTGTAGGAGTAATTGCATAAATAAATGACTCCTTTGTAAATAGGGTTCGATCCAAAAAGAGAGAAATAATACAAAAAGTTTAGCTATTAGATAGTTGTGACCAGAGGAAAATTACATGTGTGCATGTCTAAGCAGAGAATTGTGAGATTGAATCACATCTATGAATGGAAAAATATTATGACTTTGTATATAATTGTATTCATAATAAATCTTAAAGTGTGTGGTTTTGTGTTTTTTTATATTTCTCTTAAAAAATAAATAAACAACAAATTTATTTTGTTCTATTCTACACAAGCACTCTGTATGGGTCCATTCATTGAGTATTAAATCCCTAGGTTACATAATGGAATGTTGTTCATTTGACTCCCTAGTCATGACTTTGTGATGCTGAAAAACATGATTCTTATGATTTAAGTCTCAAATGGTTGTTCAAGGCCTCAAATAAGAGTTGGTATGAATGACGTAGGGATCAACTAGGTGTTCAGGGCCTTAAGAGTTGGTATTAATGAGGTAGTTCTCAACAAACTATTCATAGCTTCAATCGAGAGTTGGTATGAATAATGTAGGGATTGAATAGTTGTTTAGGTCAAGGAAACTATTGATAATTATCATAGATGTTGATCTATGGACTTCTTTGTCTCTGCATTACAATTTCCAAACTTATCTATAAATGAATCAAACCAGCTTCTCCCTATCCCTTCCTTTGTACTTGGTGTTTTTACTAAATAAAAATTAATC
This sequence comes from Torreya grandis, assembly GCA_037957365.1. Classification (NCBI taxonomy): domain Eukaryota; kingdom Viridiplantae; phylum Streptophyta; class Pinopsida; order Cupressales; family Taxaceae; genus Torreya; species Torreya grandis. The sequence goes on along the minus strand of JARHVA010000112.1, from coordinate 6,154,473 downwards.
TGGGGGAGGAGTACTCAATAAATGAATGATCTATGTCCTCTAATTTTTATAATTGTGATATTAAACCTGTTATACTTTTGGACTTCTACATAATCTCTTTTCATGAATATTCTTTCACTAATTTAAAGAAAATTCCTCCTAACTTTGAACTACTATTATCTTTTAACTACTTTATGATGTTGCACAATTCATAGACAAGTTTATTTGTTTTGTTCATGTGTCATCATTTCTAATGTCATAGCATCATTAGAAGCTTTACGATATGCAATATTGCTTAGATTTCCTAATGAAGAATTATACTAATAAATATCATCGTTATTCATATAGCACCATGAACATCCTAAAATAACATGATATTTATTATACTCCACAAGCTAGATAACCTTGAATTCGGTATGTAATTTTACCCGTAAAACATATACCTATGCGTTACACAATAATCCATGCATCTATACACATTTATTTTAAAACCTAAATAATACATAAGGAGAATAACCCTCATGGGTAGCATAGTTGGTTAATGGCTTTGGGTTTGTCCCAAATAGGTCTCAACATTGATTCTTGCTAATTGGTTTATCTTGGAGTGTCAGCTTATGGAGGTCCAATCGCCTCTCCCAAGTATTACTAGTGATTCCTCCTATTGTTCACAAGGTTCATTAGTCTAGTTTAAGGAATACTTTGATACCATATAGTGTATAATACAATAAAGTTATATCAAAATAGCTCACCTTGTGATTTGAGTTTATGACTCCTTTTTTATGTCAAAGGATTTTGTGTTTGTGAACGTGCTCAGATGTATCCTTTGTGCCTTGATACTTAGAAAGTCTCATCTGCATCTTGTAAAATGTGTGTTACTATGGTGTTAGTAGTTGGTGGTTAGGTAGGACTTATTCACCAACCTTTCTTAAAATCTATCCACTTCAAAGATTTTGTCTTCCCAAGCCTCTGGAATCTCCCATGCATGTTCCTAATATAAGGCTTTGTTCAACAAAATTGAAATTCAATGAGATATCATGTATAAATAAGAACATGTCAAACTTCATATCATAAATTCACTCATATATAAAAGAATATTAAACAATATACAATCAATATTTTAGTCATGAGAATGATGTTTTGATGGTAGAGTCTATAAGGGAATTAGAAATCATGTCTCCACTTCCTATTTATAATTACACCTTGAGGCTAGACTACAATATTGGTTATTGCTACATCATCCTTAACGTGAGTTTTAACATAAACATCTTTTGATACCTAGACATAATACATTCTAAAACATATTTAAATTTACTTATTACATCTACCATTATAGTTTTTAGAGTTACATCTCATAGAGTTTCGTTCTATCTGATTTAAACTCTTTGATTTAAAACTCCTATAGTTACACTCCATTGACACAGTTTTCAATCATGTACATCTCAAGAGTGATTTACAACATCTTGTAATGGTTCATACCAAAACACCTATTCCATGACATATCTAAAATAATACATGTGCTTTTAAAGAGGTTACAGAAGCTCCTCAACCACACTATCGACACATCTTTGTTTGGGGTGATTATTTAAGTTAGTGGATTGCTTATGATTATTTATTTGATACTTCTACTGACAAATCCAAAACTCCTATTTTAGACTATGACATTATAGATGATATTATCAGTCATCATGGTAGCTTATCGCATGAGCTTCATAGATATATCATTAATTTACCATAGTTATTATACATCACATCTTTCTTCTAGGTGTTGTGTTTTTTATATGCCTTCTTCCCTTGACATTATACACTACCTCTTCTTCTTTTCAATTTGACATGTGTGTTTTTTCCTTCTTTTACATGGACATTCTTATATCCCCTTGGTTTATGTTACTTTTTATGTTACACTGGCCATTTTCCCTTGATTATTGATTTCTCTTTGTATGATATAACTAATTCTTATATAAAATTAAGAAATGATAAGAATAATAGAAAATGCA